>VZTO01009351.1:0-14980 GCA_013400615.1 Syrrhaptes paradoxus | reverse complement strand
TCTGTCTATGGGGAGAAGAGAGACCGAATGTATTTGTCCGTGAAGGTATCCTAGCAATAACTATAAACATTCTCGTCGGTATCAGCTTTTCTCCTGAGCAGGAATTCAAAACATAGCTTCTTGCTAGCTATTTATGAAGAGAAGGGAGAAAAGGAAAAAAAAATTAGCTCCCCTCTGCTTAACCCACTACAAAAAGTGATGACAGTATCTGCTAGGATGACCTAATTCACTTCATTATATGTAAAATACCCAAGTTATTTAAATTAGTGGATAAAGAGAGAACTTCTTCATGGCTTAAATTCTTTTGACAAATCTTTTTTCTGTATGCAAGACTTGCTTAAGAAGTTCTAAGGGAGCCCATAAAACTGGCTCAGAAATGCATTTTTAGTAATATTGTAAGGGGGGAAAAAATCTGATTCTGATTTCTTGAGACAAGTGAACTAATGGTGACTATGAGAAGGTCAACTGGAATGTTGTCCCATTCAGGACAATCTGACTGCTCTCTCAGCTATTAACTGTCTCTGCAGATAAGGGGACACTTATTTGGGCGTTGTTTGAATTTAATCCTCTCTATAATACAAGCAATATTCTGGTATAGTACAATTGTGAAGAGTAACATAGACTGATAAATCTACTTCATAGAGACGCTTCAAATTGCTATTTTGAAGAACTTACTATACCACAGCACAGAGGCATCCCAATCTTACTATGAAGATTTCTATTGAAAATATGCCTTACTTTCAGATCCACGTGGATGTGCACTAATGATCATTATTCCTTTCAGATGTGTGTATAAAACTGTACATAATTCCCCCACTTTCAGGTTTTAATCTGCAAGGTTTTGCTGTGATCCAGAGGAGCACGTAAGCTACCTACCTGAGGTTCAGTGCAGCTCTAAATTGAGCACCACTTTGTTTTGCTTTACAATACTGATTAATGTGTGTAGCTAGTGGAGTAGGTAATTTGTCATGTTTCCAGCGTAAGCTCCTAGAAAGAAGTCCTTTCGTTGTAACGTGGAATAGGTTGAAAAGGCTGGGCTCATCTTTTCTTAACTCTCCAGCTAAATATGTTGTTACCACAGTAATGAGGAGGTGATCCAGTTGGGTAAAGGTGGTGGGTGTTTTTATCTAAGCATATATTAGTGTACATATACATATTGAGGGGTGGGATTGTAGGGGTGATAGAAGAGCGTAACATCAGTGTGAGGATAGTGATGCAGCTGCAGTGTTGGGAGGAATGGCTTGTACTGTTATCCCCTGGGACTGGTTGTGGCTGACAAGTACATCCACATCAAGCCCCAAACCTCTATATAAAAGAATGATTTTTCTTGTGTTTAAGACCAATAGATGTGGATTTGTATGCTTCTAACCATTCTGAACTTGAAAAGTCAAAGTTGAAGAGACTGACTTTAGTAGAATTATTAGGACTGTTAATTAACTTGATCAAAGTAGCAGTTTAATTTGTTTTCTTGTGCTGGTTTCTTATGTCTTCATGTCATGTTTCTTCCCTGTTTTGTAGAAATTTTTGGTGCTTCAGAACATATTTAAGAGAAGAAACATGCTGTTCTTTGAGGTTCTGATTCATGTTTTATTTAACACTGCAGATGGGGAAATGCTGGTTGCACCAATATTGTGCCTGATTTGGAAGAAATTGTCTTCTGTGAGCCCAACAAAATGGGGTGTGTTTTAGAGGATAAGGTGTCTGGAGACCAGGAGAGCTGTTATGCGATCACTTGCTTTCTCTGTAAGATGAAAATGATGCCAGTTGCCTATCGTTTTAAGTGCTTAGCTGTCTCTTGAGGAAATCTTTCCTTACTGTTATATATTAATAGACTAAGTTCAGCTGCAGGGCAAGTAGAATGAACTGCAAAGATAAAGAAACCACACCCGGGTTTGCAATGGCTGAAACTGCATAAGTTTTGAGCTGCTGCTGTCTTGAAGTGTTCATCCATAGAGCATGTGCTTGCAGAACATGCTTGTCTAGTTGCTGGTAAACTTGCATTTCAGAACAGCTTGTACATATGGAGGATCTATGCATATATAGCAAAGTAATTTGTCATTTTTCAATTACTTTTTCATTAAAAGGATTATATATATTTAGTTATAAGGATTATAATTTGTTTTTATTAGTGAAATCTGTTAAGTGTTGTAGAGAGCGCAAGAATGGAGTGGGTGCTTGGCTCTCTGCATTCTCCTGAGGCTTTGTCCTCTGCTTGTGACTAGTATATGATCTGTCACTTATAACCTTGGTAATTTCAAACTCTGTTCTGGACCACTTACTGTCCCAAAACAAGTACTGATGAAATCCAGCTGGTGTTAAGTGGGGTCCTGAAACACCAGGGTTTCCAGGCTTTGAATCTAGGGGCTACAAGATACAGGAGAGGGTCTGAAAAGCACACCTTTAAGGAGAGGATTTTACTGTTATATCAGTGTCTAAATCCAGTTTGGACAACATTGAGGGGTTCTCCAAGTGAAACCAACACTTCAAGTATGTGATCAGGCTTACCTTACAGGGTCATTGTTCCTCAGCGAGGAACAAAAACGTTCTTCACTGAGGAAAGCCATGATAAAGAGCAATGGGAATGGAGAACAGTGAGCTGTATCAATGTCCAGGTCTGTTGAAAACGTTATTTTAAACTGTTGAAATGTAGAGTGACTTACTAAGCTACAGTGTTCTGTTAACTCAGACATATGTGAAGTACAGGTAAGGAACTTCAGGTGCAAAATCATTAATGTAAATAGTCCCCAGGGGACATGAAGGAATGCAGTTCATGGTGAAGGCAAACACCACCTTTAGACAAGAGGTCCTGCCTTAGCAACCTGTTCTTGTTTTTCATTATAAGTGAAACATCTAAAATGAGATGCCCTGTAGAAAATTATAGAAGACAGTGGTGCTCAGGCACATACTAAAATGCATTCAGTACTTTTATCCACAAGGAAGTTTGAAGTTAAATGGAAATACAGTGCAGAGTTCACTTCCATAGCTGTTGAAGCTTTTCTCTGTCAGGATCTGGTTGTCCAGGGCGTCAAGTTTCATCACTTGACTTATGACTCTTTACAAATCATTGATTGCAAAATCAGAATGATTTCCATCATGAAGCAGAAGCTACTTATCTTTGTCTCACAGAATGACTTAGGCTTACAATTCTCTCGTTTTCTCTGAAGGGAAAGCTGTCTTGTACAGTTCTTGCAAATGTAGCTGCAGGGGTAGCAGAAGGAATTGTATTTATATCCCACTTGAGGGACATCAGAGTGATTAGATATCTTTAGATAAGTTGTCCTAGTGATGGATGTCTTGATGAATCAGGAGGTTAAATCTCATTTAAATGTGAAAGTTCTTATGCATCTGTATTATTGTGCTTCCTTCCCTTGTTCTGTGTTCTTTCGTTCCTTTCTGTGATTGTCTGTTACTGTTCTTTTTCTTATTTGTTGAATAAGGTTTTGGAGAATGGGATGAAATATTTTCCATTAGTGAGTCTGCAATAATAGTTTAAACATTACTCTTCTTTTTTTAGTGCACTAAAGGGGTGAAGGGAGTTCATCGGTCCTTCCTGCAGTTAGGGCATGTTTTACGTGTCCTAGTGTTCCACACTTTCCACTTGTGATAAGCTGCTGTTCCATAAGATGCTTTCCTGAATAGTTCAAGTAAACCCCAAACCTCATAAATAGGGAGCAAGATGACTGTTTAACAAGAAATGGTACTGTTTTCCTAATCCTATTATGTTCTTTGCAAAGTTGGTACACTTGGTTTCCTAACTACTCATGTGGACTCTTATTTTCTGTTTGTGCTATAGTATAAGCAGAAGAAATACGTTTGACGTAGAAAAGGAAGAAAAATCAGGATGTTACATGATGCTGCTTTCAAACCTGGTGAGCCTTTACAGATGTGTGGAGGAACAAATTTTTATTATGTGATTCTTCCGTATGGTATTTGCTATCACAGTTACTGCCAAATGACTGCCAAGTTTCAGCTCGAAACAGGCACAGCATCACAGCTGATAATTTCACTGTTCAAATTATTAGAAACCAAGACTAAAAAAAGTTGTCTGAAAATGTGAAAAGCAGGGTTTTCTTATCTTCTGAATATTTGGAGTGTGTTTGGGTCAGTTTTATGCTTTTATCTTGCAGATGTCATAGCTAGAAACTTATTTTCAGTAACAACTGATATTTTCATGCAGTCATTTAAATTTGACACCTAAGTTTTCAGGAGGAAAAAAATCTTCAGTTATTAATGTTGCCTGTAGTTGTGTCTGAAGGAGTCCTTTTTACCCACCCCATGTAAATTCAGAAAATTAATTATTTTAAAAGACATGACAACTGTAAGGGGGGAGGAAAGAGTAGAATGTGTGGCTGAGTGACCAAAATAATGAACGGCATGGAGTGGGCATGTTAATATATAGCCTCTTCAATTTGAGATACAAATTTATTTAGGAGATGCTCCCATAAATGAAAAGGGAAGGATGTCCTTTGGCAAGGGAGCAGGTGAGTGACCTTAACAGGTGAGAGAGGCAAATGAGGTTTAAAGTTGATATCACTACCTTGATAAGGGTATAGGAAGAGATTTGGGATAAATCTACAGACTAGGGCAGAGAAAATCTGGCTCAAGCTAGAATGATCTGAGACTGTATTTATGGCCCTTCTTTAATGGATTTTGCTGGCTGGAGACTTGAAATGTTTTATTCCAGGCAAGGAAGTAGTTTCTTTCAGGGGAAAAATTATAAACCCCAGAATATATTGCAGTAACATCACAGGGCTGGACACTGCTGATACAGATTGTTGGGTCTCTTACATGGGAAAGCTCTTAAAAGGAACTAGGCACTGCCTTTTTTCTTTACCTTACCTGTGATCTGTCCATTTGCTTACTTTAGGCTCCTTAGTACTGAAAGTGCCAGCTCTATGATTAGTCAAGAATAAATTGAGTGTAGATGATTGTTATTTCTCATACTTCCAATGAAAGGACAAAGGTTTGGCATAACAAAAGCTTTCTTTCTCCTAAGTATTGTCTAGACAAAATTTATTTAATTTTACAGAAATCTAGAGTGAGTCACTAAAAATCTCATTTCTTCTTGCTCGTACACTTTTCAAAGAACACTAAAAATATTATTTTTATAGTCCTTCATTTGCTACAGAGTCTGGCAGAAATGTTTGATTAGGCCAATGATTAAAACATTGGTTTTTATAATCTGGCTTCTATATTGTATTGAAGCAGAAGTCAGTAGGGAAATTGGTTATTCTTTCTCTTCAGTGCTTAGGGTTGGTGGGAATGCTTTATGAACTTCAATCAGATTGAAATTAGTAACTATATATTCTTTATCCTGTCTGTCCAAATTACCATGGAAGCTTTATATTGTTTTCTGTGCCTGTGCGTGGGTGTGCTTTTTTATAAGAGATTAATTTGATTAGGAATACTTAATTTTAATGACAATAACTCAGTAGCACTGAAAATTTCTTTTAATTATTGCCATTAAAACCTAGTAGCAAAATGTCATGACCAAATGGAGATTTCCTTATGTGTAGAACTAGAGCCCTGTACTGGGCTGTGCAGTGGGTACCAGAGACCAAGCTGTAGATTTGGGGAGCTGAAGGTGACAGAGGAGTTTCAGTGCTGTTAGTGACAGTTCCATCCTCTGATTTCAGTGATGCAGAGTAGCTTTAAAAACCACGGTAGCTATGGAAGGGTCAAGTGCTAAGCCAAGTGGGTGACCTGCTGAACAGAAGAGTGGAGAAAATCCCTGAGTTTAGCATGTGCTTTAGTTGGTCTAACCTGTAGAGGATAAGCATGAGGATCGTCTAAAGCAAAGACTGATAAATTCAGCCATACTTATGACAATTAAGATTAGAATCCTCTGATGCTTTCACAGTAAATAATAGTTTAAACTATAATGCAAGTTATATGGCCAAAGTATATCACAGCTAACTGTACCGTGTTACTGTCCTTATTTTCCTTTCTTGTGGTTTCAACAGGGTGGATCGTTCCGTCTCCAGTTTCAGTACCTGTGCAATACTGTTCTGCCTGCTAAGTAGGACACCTGCTGTCCTCCACACCAACAGTGAAATAAACTCCTAAATCCTACTCCATGTGCATTTGACACCTTTTAAGGTGCAAGTCAGTATACCCTGAGCAGTTTATAAATGTATATTATCTGCATTTAAGTTTTTTTCTTTACAAGGAAAGTTTTTCTTACTTTGCAAAAACTCTAGAGTACCTTAATCTGAACAAGCAAATGATGTGACAACATGCATACTGGGCAAACTCTCCTAGCCATATATGTTCATATGTGCATTGTTATGTGTCAAATAAGTATGAAATTGTTTCTATCACTGTGTTTGTCAACAGTCAGGAGATTAAACTTACCACTATTAATATAATACCTAACTTGAAAGAATATTTGATTTTCCATCGGTGTTCCTTTAATCAGTTTCTGCAACAAAAAATTATTTTAAATATTTCAAGTTATATGAAAGAGGAAGTTCCCAATCAAAATACCTGTCATACAGAGTTTCAGAACTTCCTTGTTTGTCTGACAGTGATTCAGTCTGGCTGATGCTGACTCAGGTGTAATTCTTGGTTTTCTTTTGGTTTTGTTTTTTTTTTATGTTCCCAGTTTCATGAGGATACTCATATTGATGGATTGATTTTTCTGGTAAGGGATTTCCATACTGTGACTCAGGTGTGATGCAAGTAATGTGACAGTTACAGGAAGATTCTTGCTTGTATCAGGTAAGTTGGTATTTACATTCTGTTTATATCTTCAGCTGGGAAATCCAGAAGATTTGCCAAATGTTAAGCCTTGCAGGTCTTAAAGCCTCCTCTCACCTGAGAAAGAAGTGAAAACTTGTCACCTCTCACTCTGGATCAAATGGATCACATACTTAAACAAGGAGTATTCAGAGACCTTATCTGGGTCCTACACATCTTACTTGGTTTTCTTGAAGTCTTATATGAAATAAATTGCACTGCTTAAAACAATGTCAGGGAAAGCCTACAGTAGAACCATAGAATCACAGTTCTGTGCTCTAAGTATGTTCTTGTCACTAGCATTGACTTCAGTTTGTAAAACTGACTGTGTACTCATGAGGTGTCCTGGAGTTGTTTTAGTGGAAGGTAGCAGAATTTTTTGTGCCAGTTCTGTTAATTCCCATAGTCTAGTTCACAGAAAATCTGAAGGTCTTTAAAAGAAATAAAGAAGAACCAGGTTGGTTTGTGTTGAGATGTCTGAAAAATCCCTTCTACTACTTGCAGACCAGTTTAAATAATTGGTTTCTGATTTAGTCTTGATGTAGGCCAAATGTTAACACATCACTGATGCGTAAGTACCCGAGCAAGTCTGGGTCTTTTCTTGTCCTTATCTGATTCTAACTCATCAACTATTTATTTATTACTGATGAGCCAGGCACTGAAAGGAGTCTCAATTTCTGCACTAAATTAGTTCCTTCTGTTTCCATTTATTTAATGCGTTAGTTTATTTTCCCTTGTACCCCAAATCGAGATAAAGCTTCACCACTCCAGGTTACATCCTTCTGCTGCTTTTCTTTTTACTCTGAGTCACTGTTAGGGAGAACTTGTTGGGCTGTGTCCTGGCAGGTTCTGGTGACTGCGCCGTTCTGCAGCACAGGGAAGCCTGCGTGATATTGCTGTCCTGGAGCCGTGTCAAGCACACCATGGGTACTTTGTAATTTGGATGCTAAAACTGAGATCTGCCCAAGTATTTGCAAGCAAGGGCCAAGAGGTAGAAAAACAGAAAACAAAACAAAACCAGCCTTTTAAGCAGTGTCAAGAGGTTTTGTAAGATTTGCCACAGGCAAAATTTGACTTCTTCATTTTACAAGATGTTTTCTTGGAAACAGAGGAAGAGACTTCATATGTGATGGCTTCAGAAGGTTCCGAACGGAGCATTTCACTGTCCTGAATAAACCTGGCATTGAAAATATGTTTGCACAGCTGTCACCTTTGTCCCTTAAGCTATTCTCTTCTGTGGTCAGTGGGTGTTTCTCATGCGTCTGTCAGCTGACAGCCCGGGAAGGGACACACCTTGTGGGAAAAGATTCTTTAAGTCTGTGCCCTTTTGACACTATTCTGAGTGGAGCAATGTCCAGAAAACCTTTCTGAGAGCGTCCTTTGAATAAAAATTCTTTTTTTGTCAGACAGCATCTAAAATGTGTTCAAATGTGTACATAAAAATTAAGTAGCAGGAAGACAGTTAAAAAATAAAAGAATCACTTTTTATAAAAAGCATTTAGGTATGCCTATGCTAGAAAAGGAATAAAAATTAAATCTTTATTGTCTAGACCTTTGTGCACAGTTGCAAATCAAGTGCAGCCACCTTCCAGCTAGGTAATTTATGAAAATAAATGCCTGGAAGTGTATTCTCAAGCCTTCCTTGTAAGTGATGTCAACTTCATCTGTCAGCAGTAAAAGTACAAATTGGTAGAGTTAAGCAGTTTGGCCATTAAGGAGTAAAATCAGAACTATTCCCCAGAATAGAAATGTGTTTGGCCATTGTTCTTATTCTGTTTCTTTTTCCATTTGAGGTGACTTGTCAGAAAATTTATTTAGGATACTGATTATGTACCTTTCTAGTGTTCTGTCCCCTTACCCTACTTCCTCCTTGTACAACAGAGGTTGAATGCAGCTCTCTTAAAATCTTGAGGATTTCTGCAAAAATACTCTTTACACAAAGCCGTGTCTAGGAAAATAATTGAGATGCCTAGGGACAATCTTTAGTTAAATTATCTACTTTTTCATTCCACTGTCCTGGTTTTAAACCATTGTACAGTACCACTGTGTGGAAGTAGTGGTTTGGTAAATAGAGATCCTTAGAAGTATTTTCTCTAATATTACTGCTGCAAATTACATGCTTCTTTCTGTACTTCTACTTTTGTATTTTTCTAGAGCCTGATAACAAAATAAAAATGTGACTATTCCAGGGAAATAGGTGGTGAGTCTATCTGTTTTCTCTTTTGTAGTTCGGGGGCTTCTCTTTCTTGCTTTCCCCTTATGCTGCTCTCAAATGTTCTTAATCCATTGGCACACAAACAGAAGGAAAGACAATCATAACAATGTGGGGCACTTATCCTCAAGATGATTTTGGGCAGTTGAAATCAGTTAATTGCAGCTAAGCAGTGGAACATTTGATATCACCAGGAGTTTCAGGCATGGTGTATAAATGTTTACAAAAGCTGGGATCTGTGTTCTGTTTTCCACTAACAAAGAAGGAAATAGATACTATGCAGGGAATTAAATGGAATCATTCTCTTCATATGCTTTGGCTGTTCATTTGCAAATGCACCAGCTGTGATTATTGGAAATCTCATCTTGGTGTGTACCCTTCCAAAGAACAGTGGAAAGCCTAGATTAATGCAGTCTATGCTGTCAACAAGTTGAGAAGTTCCACATGAGTTTTATGAAGAGGCTTAAAAGCAGGGCTTTGAGGGGCTTCACCAGGTGAGCTTTTTGGTTTGTGGAGATTTTTTTTTTTAAGCCCTTTAATTCTGCTGAAACTGGCTTGGTAAATGATTTAATGTAAAACTCAGGATTCATTACCATTTGAAGTTTAATTTTGGAACACTTTACCAGGTGTGTAACCTGCTGCCATTTATTTGAAGCAAGGGTCAAGTTTCACTCTTTTTGAAGAAAACAATGACATTTTCTGCTGTTCTTACTGAACAAAAGTGTGTACCAGGAATTAAGTGATACAAAGGGCTCACCTGGCCTTGCTACTGCCTGCTAAGAGTTTGTTTTTTGTGACTTGCTGTGTGTTGAAGGGCCTAGGAAAGCAGTTTTGTCAGCTGGTCTTGTCAACGAGAGTTGTCAACCCTTGTTTAGAGTCAAGGGTTATACAGATTAATCATTTAATCATTAGCTGTGCTCGAGGCAGGTAGTTAAGGAGGACTCTGACATCACTGGGTAAATAATTGCAGGGAAATCTTGAGCTAATGAAATATCTCTACTGATGGTGAGTAGTATTACATCACTTACCAAATCTGGTTCAGGAGACCTTAACAGTCTCCTATTTTTGTCCCTTGAGGGAGGGGCATGTCCATCGTCACACACTGATGACTAAACCTTCTGGAGTGCTTTGTGGGGCTATAAATACAGAGTGCACTATTTTGGTTGCAGTACCTGTGAAAGGGATCTCGGAGAGAGTGAGAGAGAAGTTCTGTGCCAGTGGGAGCGGTATTCCTGACTGACACCTGCTCTGAGGGTGCCAACATGTCGCGTGAGCTGTGCTGCTGAACTGTGTTTATGTGCAGTTCGGTGCTGCAGAGGCAACCAAGGCTGTTTTGATTTTTAAATTGTTACTTATAAAGCAAGTGTTAGCCAGCAAGAGTTTCTAAAGGACTTTAGCACAATCTGGAGGCAGACTGCTTTCAACCATTTTTTATTTCAAACGGAACAGACCTGCAATGAAGAGCACTGCTATTCTTTGCACTGTGTAGTATGTAGGATCTTAACTACTGCAAAATACCGATTACTTTTTGCAATCTTGTAGAGTGTAGGTCAGAACACTAAACAAGTCTTTTTTAGATGTTGGATTGTCCCTATGGATGTAAAAGTTTTAGGCAGGCATTATAGATCAAAGTAAACCTGGCTAACTTAATATGCCATAAAAACACCACTCTGTAGGTGTTGCGGGTATTTTTTTCATGATCCTTTAACTTTTTTTAAATTCAGTTGGAGTAGCTACAAGGGAAAAAAATTGAAGTAGGTATATCTCTCGCTTGCTGTCATCTTGTAATATTCCTGCCCTCCACACACTTTAAATTTAGCCCCTCTGTATTGCAGTTCTTCACCTGTTATTAGATTGTGGGCAGAGTCAAGCAAAAGGCACAGCTGAGATAACTGGACTACTGGGCTGCTTTGTCTTATGGCTGTCTTTAATGATGTGCAGTTTTATTACGGGGGGAATATTGCCGGGCTGTTCTGTGAGTGCTGACAGGGTAACCATGCTTAGTGTTGCCAGGGGGAATGAAGGAAAATATTGTCTTTGTAGATGTTGAGCCTTGCTCTGATGCTCTCAGCTTTGTGAAGGAACTTGTAGAAGCTTCCAGCATAGCTCCATGTGAGCAACTTCTAAATTCAAGGCATGTGTACCCATCTGTTGCTTTGAACAGATTGTGTGTACCTTTGACAGCTTCTGGATCCTGAAACAGAAAAAGAAACAAAGTTCATGTTTTTGGCTTGGTCAGTGTGCTGTGTTGGGTTCTTTTTGGCGATGTTATATAGCAGGAGCTATACCAACTACAAGATGGGAGACTCTTTTGATGTCTTTTAAGACAGGGGCTATGTCACTGTGTTCTAGGGACTAACATGAGGATTCGACAGTTATCCTTAAAGGAATCTGAACTATGGGACATTTGAGGAAAGAGCCAAGGGACTGGTGGGAACAGTGTTCTGGCAAGTGCAGCTGCAAAAACATTAAGCTGTTTCTCCCTAAAGATTTGGAGGAAAATATCGGTGTTTCCTTTCACAGCAATTCTTGGGATGTGTAAATGGAAAAGAGAAAGACAAGGGAACCTTTACTCTGCTGAACAGTATTTCTGAAGGCAGTTTGTTAAAGCTTGTGAGTCATACGATGTTATCACGGATTCTTTTTTCTTTGATTTCTTCTCTTCATTTCCCTTCTGACAGCTTATGTCTGGGTGGGAGAATTTCTCCTTCTGGCTTCCACCTTTTCTTGTGTTCTGCAGTAGCTGAAACAAAACACTTGTAACTCTTAATGTTCTTAAATATGAAAGACAGGTTTCCCCTGTCATCTCTGCTGAAGGCCTGTACTTCAGGATTCTGAGAAGAGTTATTTCTGTGCTATCATCTTTGATTCATGGTGCTCTCTTCTCTTTCCTGTACCTCTTTGTAGAGATCCCTTTTGTGATAATGCAGCTGCTTTCAGTCTTGCCCTGTTCAAATTTTGATAGCAAAGTACTGTAACAGGTATGTACAGTAAAGAAGGGGTGGAAATTAGCCATATTGGAAGGGTGGAGGGGAGCAGGGGGCAGGGAGGACAGGACGAAACCCAGAGAAATAAGTGGCCTTACTCAAGTGCCATAAGCTCTCCTTGTTGCTTTGGCCCTAAACCTTTCTGAGTAACAAAATGAAAGCAGTTTTTAGTTCTGCGCTCCACAGAATCCATTCCTAGATGAGGAAAGAAAATGAAAAACACGAGTGCATTTTTAAATTATAGTTTTCTGAGGTAAAGTGCTGGTGTCACTAACCACATTCAACAACATTATTAGCTTGAGCAACAGAGGTAAAAGCAAAATAAAAGGGAATCATTATGCCTTTTGCCCCTCAGACCACACAATTATTGAAGTGGTTAGTTTGGGGCATTTAAAGCCCGGAATTAAGAAATTATTGGAGTGTTGGTAACTTTGCATAATACCAGAGTCACAGGGGCTGGTTTGTCAGTGATGGAGCCTGTCATTTTCAGAGGTCTAGTCAGAATGTGGGGACAAGCTGGTGGTTTTTATCCTGTTCTCTGCTGAGAATATTGTCTTTCACAAAGCTGAACATGTGATCTAGCAAGTTTAGTACTTTCTGATCAGCTGAAGCTGTGGACTTGGGCAGCAGAGATCACCAGGTTTGTTATAAACCAGGGTAGTTTGTGTGCTGTGGGTGTACTCTTTGCTCCCTTACATCAGGTTTCCACCATTTAATATTGCAAAACATGTGCAGCTAAGTTCAGAAGATCTCACTTGAAAGTTCGGGTTTTATTTTTACAGGCAGTGAAAAAGTTACTTTCTTATGTGTGATCGGGACCTTGTACCCCTAGAATCCATTCTAGTTCCCCAAGTCTTCTCTATGAACTAAAATTAGTTGCTTATCCTCCCTGTTACAGTGGAGGAGCTGTAGGGTGAAACAACATTTAATGCACATCACTTAAGACAACAATATTAGCTAGTTTATGCCTTTGGTGTAACAATATCGACTTCTGCTAAGATGGGTAGAGTTGTTATTTCATGAGCTACTGACTTGGTTGGCAGAGCTAGCTTGCTTGTTCTCGCTTCAGTTGAGGGACTCTTCACATGTGTTGCAGGGATTGGCTGTGTAGCATTGCTCTATACTGGACTGTGGAAACCACCACAAAGTGTGTGTGTGTAAAGTGTGTGTGTGTGTTCACTGTGGTTTTTTGTTGAGTTTTTTTGGGGGGTTGGCTTTTTTTGTGGGTTGGTTGGTGGTTCTTTTTTAAACTTGGATCTTTTCACTGATCCCCTTTACAGCCCAGCTCTGTGAATAGTTGTTCTGGTATAAGTGACAAGTTCTGTCCATTGCCACACATGAGCACAGCAGATGACCCAGCTCTAGCTGCCTAAATTGACTTTGCTGCAATTTTGTCATGAAACTGAGGCCTTTACTGAGGGTTCATTGTGTAGTTTCAGTTTCCATTTTTCACAGAAGATTCTCACTCTCTTCCCTCAGTCACTGGAAAACTATCTCCAGAGGTGCTGGAAAACATCTGGAAATCATGGTAATGGTGTCCGTCACAGCATCCTACTGTACTAGACTGAATATGAGAGTTCTTTCTGTATTTAGAAAGCAGAGCTTTGTGTTCTGCTGTTTGAAGAGGGATATTGTGTCTGTTAGAACGACACAGATGAATATATGCTACAAGGAGAACTTGTGGCACCTTAGATAATGTATTTAAGGAAATTAAGTTGCCTATCAGAGTGAATTTGGGAAGAGCTTGAGTGTTTGTAGTGAGTACCGTTCCATTTCTCATACCATACGATGTGTTGTAGCTGTATGAAATTACCAGGGAGGGACAGTTCCTGATGTGGCCAGCAAGGTGTTTTATTGTAACAGAGTGAGAGCAGATTGACAGGGGCCAAATTAACCCTTCTTCTGAAGCACCCTCTAGAAGGCCACCTTGGAAATGCTAACAAGGTTTAACTCCTCATTCTCTACAGACTAATCTGTTAAGATCCTTCTATAGGAAAGGAAGTTGTTTTGGGATTTCAGATTAAATCAGTTTTTGTATGCCACAATTTATCTCACCATGGTCCCGTTAGGTATTTCTACTTGCTGTGCTTCCCAGCTAATCTATCCCTGCTGGCCTGACCATGCAAATCCATAAAACAAGCCATATTAGCAAGAGAAGTTCTAGTTTGAAAATGTGCATCGAGTTATATTCTCCCAAAGGGATGAATTAGGAATACATGGGCTGAACCTGTTACTGTTGCAGCATTGAGCCAGAGTGCATAACTTGGGCTACAGTTTCTGCGTTAATATTATACTTTGGTTTCTTGTTGGGCAAGAATAGTGAATGCTCTCCACTATGATTCTATTGTTGTTATCGCAGCATTTGTGTGGGCAGGCTTCTTTGAGTTGAAGATAGGGAGGTGGAATATAAAAGAGCCCGAGGTGCACAAGCAAAAATACCTTTTTGTTTTCAGAGTATCCAAACCACCATGGCATCTCTTCTCTTTGAGCAAGTGTTCTATTTCAGGAGCACCATGAAGAGGCTTTAATGGCTCTCTGCTTGTTCTCTGTTGTGCAGTCATGTAGTTCTTCCCATCCTATCTTTTCCCCTGGCATGAGACAACAGCTTCTTGCTGTTTGCAGAGGTACTAATCAGTGGGTTACATTAGCACAGCATTTCTTTATATATAGTAAGAACATTTCACGATGTGTATTCTGTGTCACCACGCAGGGTGCATCACAGAGTGTCAGTCTGCTTAAAATGTAATTAAGGGCTACAAAGCCTGATAGATCAACTGCGTGGGGAAACAAAGTTTACTTTGTTAGGAAGCAAAGAGGGAACATTGAGTGGTATGTTCAAAGTGAGGATTTTTNAAAGAAGAAATAAGTAAACTTCAAGTACAGCTGAGCAGCTGCCTGGCAGAAGAATTGTTCTCAATCATTTGGGAAGTTATCAGCCGCTGTTGGGGTATTGCCTTAGATCACCAGCACTTCAGTAGTGTTTAGCATCTGATTTAGGCCATAAGCATAAGCAAATTGATATCGGTACTTTACAAACTGTAGG
>VZTO01009350.1:93783-118357 GCA_013400615.1 Syrrhaptes paradoxus | reverse complement strand
TCTCAAACCATTCTCCTCCCAGCTCTGTTTGTCCTTGAATTCAGCTACAACCCAGAGCTCCTACTTCTTCTCCTACACTAAAGGAAGCACAGGGCGATTAGCTCAGACACGGCTGTATTTAATGTGAAAGTTCACATCTGACCTAGTAAATTGAAATCTAGATGTCATCCACTGTTCCACCCCTGGATAGGCAGTGACTAGAAAGGAAGGCCACCCAAGAGCAGGCACATATGGTAAGAAACAGAGAGGAAAGCCAGACAGTTGGGGCAGGCACTTGGCCTGCATATCTTTTAAGCCGTTCTGGCTTAAAAGGCTTCCCTTTTATAAAACGGGGAAGCATTCATGCCCATGCATCATCTTTTATGAGCAGCCAGCTTTGCACTGACATTTCCTCAGGGCAGAGACACTACAGACACTCAGACCCTGTGCAGAACAACGAAACCAATGAACCACATACTATTTCTTTTTGAACGAACTTACCATTAACTCTGGTGGGAAGATTGGCTCCTGTGTAGGGTCCAATGGCTGGAACTCAGAAGAATTGAAGAGGCTGGAGGACATCATTGTCTATGACAGAGAAAATGCAAATGGCTGGGCAGCAGAGAAGAAAGCTATCTACATACAATCCTAACTCATTGCTCTTTTCAGTCAAATCCGTATTACTATTTCATGGAGCAAAGGATGGCAAAAAGAGTGAAAAGATGCCACCTAATCCAGTGTTTCAGGTTCTTCAGCCACATTTTTTCTGATTACAGTGCGTGTCTGGTCGGAAATCTGAACCCTGAACAAACTAACAGGTTTTTGTCAATCAAAAGCAACATCACTTTCATATTGGCATGTTAAATTACATGAAAGGTGTCTTTTCTGAGGTAAGACCAGCATAGAATATAAATTAGTCTAAACTGCTATGCATAAATGCAGCTAAATTAAAAGCATTGGGATTTGTCACAGAACAAGCCAGAGATAAGACTTCAAAACATCAGAAATAGAGAAAAAAATAGTAGTTGAGAGGCACCTTACCACATTGTCTTCTTTTCCATTCATGCAGCAGCCTGGACCATTGGCTTTTCCTCCACAGCAGCCCCCATTCTGAAGAAGAAACATGCATGCTTCAGCTATGCTACAAAGATCAAAACATTCCAACTTTCACAGGATATATTCCTCCCCTTTTATCAGTCCCTGGATTGCAGAAATTTGCAGTAACATTTATCATTAATAAACTGCTTTGACAAAAGAATTTGAAGCAGCCTTAATTGCTGGAATGTTCCACACAACACTGGATGCTTCCTAACAAAAGATCCACAGGAATTCATTGCAGTTTCCTGGGAAAGAATTTAATTATATTCTCTCTTTCCTAAATTCATTTTATACTCACTACCTTATGCCCTAATTCCTTGTTTTCATCCCCCCATTGTTTGTAACTCAACTGGTATATAAAATGTGATTAATTTTTTTCCTCCAGATATTCCAAAAGGTTCCAACTGTACAATTTATAGGAATGGTGCTTAAACTACTTCATTCATCACTGGACTGCAAAGCTTGGGAAAGATCATACTACGGAATTAACTAATTTTTAGATCTGTTTTCACAGAAAGATGAATCGCTTCAATATACCAGAAGCTGGTAACACATTGCATACATTTGTCATAACTTTTGTGTTATTTCACAGAAGTGTTGCACCTCACAGATTCAGAAGGAACGTATGTAGCTCACTATTGTAAAACCTGTGTCATGACGGCTAGTCATGCTAACCAGGACATATGCAGTCACAAAGACCAGCTTGGATGGCTCTGAATATCTGCACCACACTAAAGCCAGAGAGGTAACTAATATATCAAAACTGTAATACTATATTGAAACTTGAGGTTATGGCTTTTAAAATTCAGCTTACCATGCTATTTTCCCTCTCACTACGACAGCATCCAGTGCCATTGGCTACTCTGCCACAGCAATTCAAGTCCTGTGGGGACAAAAACTGTTCTGAGAAAAATGTGCAGATTCTAAGGAAATTAAATAGAATTGATTCCCTTTTGAAAGAAATTGATCCCAAAGCAGAATTGGGAGATGGAAGGTGCCAAGCAAGTAGGTGTTTCCCTTGCCAGTGGAAGGCAGTATCCTGCAGTGTGATGGTTAGGTCATGTCCAGTCTACTGATGGATCTCTTGTTCTGGTTTAGAACTACTCTGATCATTCAGCCATATCTCTGGTTCAGCAAAAGCTGTGAGGAGACACCCAGAGAAGAATAAAAGGGACAAGCACATACAATACCACACCTAGTACTCTACCAGCATCCAGTTACATTCAGCTCAGGGGACTACCATAGCCCAGTGTGGTTTCTGTGTCTTCAGTAAACTCCAGCAGCTCTCCATCCAAGTACCTCCTCAGTCTCCCCTGGAGCCTGTGTAAGTTTTTGGTGCCCACAAAACCTTTCGATGAGTTCTGCAGGTCAGCTACCTGGTACATGGCAAGCAATCTGCCTTTGTTTTCAGCCTGACCCCTACTAGTTTCGTTTCTTGTTACCTTGCTCTTGAAAGAGGCAACAAAGAGCAGATGCCAGTCCACATTCCACCTGCCAGTCACACTTTGATAGATTTCTATCAGAGGTCAACACAAACCACTAAATGGGGTATGTAGAGCTCCTTCCTTTCCCTGACATCTTTTTTTACGGTCTGAATGTTCCAACCTTCCTCGTATGGAAGCCAGATTACCACAGATGTGACCCTTATTCCATTTCTCCGAATCTTTTTCTATTCTGCCATTCTCTGTTAGAGATGAGAGGACCAGAACTGCACAGAGTACTCAAGTGAAGGAAGAGCCATGATGCAGACACGGCACGGCAGTGTTTTCTGTTTTGTTCTCTACCCTTTGATGTGTTGTTTTGACTACTAGTGAGCGTTAAGGTGATGCTTCCAAGGAACTGTCTACCACACCTCCAAGATCACCTTCCTACATGGTAATAGGAAGATGATCTTGTGTCTGCTCACAGCTTATCATTTTATTTATTAAATGAGGACTGCCTTTCACTCTGTAAATTGCTTTGCATTTATTTACCCTGAGTTTTGTATCCCATTCTGTTCTCCAGTCTCTCAGGTTCATAAAGTTCTTCTGAAATTCCTCAAAGTCTGTTCCTGTCTTCACTAACCAGGTAGTTTGATATCAGTTAACTTATTTTCTCACATCAGTACTAACTCTCTTTTCCACTTCATTTAGGGATATCTTGAACAGCCTTGCTGCCACCACAGGTCTCAGCAGAACTCCACCTGTCTCCTCTCTCCATTACAAAAATACACCGTTTTCTCCTACCTGCCATTTCCTGTTTTTTAACCAATCTTTCATCCATACAGAGATCTTCCCTATTACCCCATGGCTGCTTATTGTCTTTAAAAGCCTTTGGTGAGACACTGTTGAAAGCCTGTTGAAAATCCAAGTAGACTACATCAACTAGGTTTATCAACCATTTGTAATGGATCTCACTCCTGCTTGTATTCCCTTTTGTTGATCGTAATTCTGGATAATAAAATTAAATTAATGGGAAGCATGCTAAATTCTTTACTTTGGATATTTAATACTAGTATAGTCCCATAAGTGGTTAGTAATCACTGAAGTATCTAATGATCTGCTTTTCTTCACAGCCTCCAGCAGTCTTTCAGGAACAATGAGACTAGAAAAACTTATGGAAAAGCTTTGTACTCAAGCAAACCAGCACGAGTTCAGCCCAAGTGCTATACAGCAGTGACTTCAACTTCTTTCCAGAGCTCTTTCAGCTCTGCAGATGATAATTCAGGAAAGCAACTTTTTCAGCATACTCCCTTACAGTGTGTCCCTATTTGTGCACCATACCTTTACACTTTTTCCACATTAGGGACCATCTGCAAGCTGTATTATGCAGAGATGCTGAGTTTTTCAGAGATTTACAGAAAACAATTACAGTCTGATAACTTGTGATCCAAAAATTATTAGGCAGATCTTATAAAAACGCTCCACTTCCAGCAACTGCAGGAAAGGAGTTGGTCTTCCTACATTATTAATGCAAGAAGCACACGCAAAGGAGTCCGGAGTTGGAGCTGGGTTGTTGTGGCACGTATATTTCCTTCCTCCCCATTTCAGCTCATGGTGTATTTTAGTAACAAAGAAAAAGACAACAGCCTTCCAGATTGTTTCCAACATTACCTGAAGCCACTTACTTTGGCAAATGTCCTGTATCCTTCCAGAATGGGTCTGTACCCTGTACACCGACACAAGTTTCCTGCATTGCCAGAGCAAAAGGATAAAGATTTAGTGCCATTTAGCTGAGAACTTCTCTTCCTTCAGAACATTTTATGGTTTCTCCCAAAGCTCGTCAAATCTCTATAAAGCTAATGAAAAAACTAGGAGGAAAAAATTTCAGCAGTAATCTTCCAACAATTCTACCATCCCTTTTTGCTGAAATTTTAAACAGAAATTAATTTAGAAACAATTCAATTTGCCTTATTCAGTATTCATTTACCTCAATTGTGAGAGTCTAATCAGTATACCAACTATCCAGTCTCCTGAATTGCAAAGAGGTTGCTTCCTCCTGCATTTGATTCCCTCAGGTCACTGCAGGAAGGATGGTAACAGCTCTAACCTCAGCCTCGCAGATGATTTACATATAGTTGGATTCTGCCCCACTCCATCATGTATACTGCTGGCTCGGTCCTTGAGGTTGGCTGGCTCTCTGTCATCTCTGCAGTTAATAAATGAGGAGATGTGGAGGCTCTTATAAGCCCCCAGGGACAAGCCACCTTTTGTTCTGTGCTAAACTTAGTGGAGTCCTAATCCAAGACGAAGGCCACTTGCCCCTGCTTCAGGACAAACAACGAGCTTCTGTGAGATTTTCTGCAGGCCACTTTTGTTCACGTCATAGCATCTAGCCAGTCTCCTAGTGGAAAAGCTAGTTCTTAACCTCAAAATCACTGGCTAGTTTTAATGAAATATATTAAACAAAGGTGCACCTCCATCCCATGTGGTGAAACAGACATAACGAAAGCAGAACAGGTTGTGTCTCTGTAGGGCTATGAGTATTACCTTGGAAAGCATCTTCTATATCCTCCATTTTGGGCTCAGGTTTGTTCCGAAGCAACGTATACATGGACATGACAATGCCTGGAGTGCAAAAGCCACATTGGGACCCATGACTTTTTGCTATTCTCTCCTGAGAAAAAGTAACAACAACCATCAGCTCATGATATCAAAGTAAGTTCACTGTTGTGCTTGTTTCTGTAACATCTCTGTTAAAAAAAAAAAAAAAAAGGCAAACCAATCTCAGCAGAGGAACTAAGATTATCATCAGTGGTTCTCTGATGAAATGATCAACTAATCTGTGAAGCAGACTTCAAAGAGGACAACACTGAAAAGTTTGCATCTAGGCTTTGCACTCCAAATGTAACTGAAGACAACTAGAAGCCTCCAATGAGTTCAGTTTTTCAGATTTCCCATGCTAGAAAGGTTGGGGTTACCTGTATAGACCCAAGATTGAATTTCAAATCTTAACTATTAGAATCTTCAGGGGAGGTAGGGAAAAGACAACAAGCAAACAAAGGTCAGACTAGCTGCCATCCATTCATGCGTGTCTAACTTATTTTTCACCTTGCTGTTTACTGTTTCAGATATTGGCACAAGTCCTAACCACTGTACAAACTGAGATGAATCATAGTTTCCTTTAAAGGAGCAGTGTCTGTGACAAAACTGAGGCAAGTCTGCTTCCATAAGAAGTGCATTGTAACACCTCGCTAGAAGAGAGCAAAGATTCACATTCCTGTCAGTCCTCCCCACCAAGAATATTTTGTGACTCCAAAAATGTCGCTGAACCAAACCTTACTGCACCACTATAGGGAAGGTTCCTAACTATGCAACATGAGAAACCAAGGTCATTCATGGAAGGCCACAGGAGAGCCAAAATCTAACCCAGATTTCCTGTCTCCAAGTCATGTAGGCTTTCACCACTACAGTCTTCCCAGTTCCTGGGATTTGGTCCAGGATGTGGACCAAATACAGCTGCGTAGCCCTAGGACAAAAGCATTAGCAATTCATCCAGGATAGCACCAGTTGACTTGTTAGGGCATGACAGAGCTGCAACATTGACCTGGGAGTTTGATTCCATCACTTGGTCATTCCTGCAAGTAAAGACTACTCATGAAGAATCAGACTCCTGGCTTTAACATTCTGATGGAGGTCCCAACACCCTGGAACAGGATTAATTAACATAAGAACAAAACATGGATAGAAATTTTTAAAGTTACCAGTATTAAGAGCTCACCTGGGCTGGGTGCAGCCTGGATTTTGTGTTTCCTATGCCTTCAACAGTAGTTACAGCTACATGGTGCAGGGCACAGACAGGGAAGAGGCAAGCATTGGCAGTATGGTGGCTAAAATAATACATTAAGGTCATTTCATTTAACAGTGCTTATCAACAAAGGAAAAAGGGAAGAGGAGGACTGAAGAGTACTCAAACTGTAGCAGTGGAGACAGTAGGAGAACCTAAACAGATGTGATACAGGTATTAGTTACAAGCCAAATCCCACAGCACCTCCTCAAAGTTCTCATCAACTTCACTTGAAGTCTAAACTCAGTACATACCGTAGGTTTTGACCTAGAAATAACAACTTTAAACATTCTCATTGCATGTTAAGCTACAGAACCCATGTAAAAGATTTAAAGGGGCAGACTACAAATACCAAGATATTATACAGCTAGCATGGCCCACTCGCAAAGTTATGTAAGAGCACAGAGCTCTTGGCTTTTTACCTAAGAAACAGTTTCTACATGTTACATGGGGAAAAAAGACCAGGCTGAAGATAAATAGAACAATGGTGGCAAGCTTCTTATAGGAACTAGCTACTTTATTTCATTTCTATCAAGACAGCATAATGATCCTAAAGATATCCTGTTCAAGGCGTGTTACTAAACAGAATCACTAAGTCAGATGATCCCAAGTTAAAGTATCTGTAAGCGTTATTCCAAATATAGCCAAGATTTCAGTGTTTTCCTTTCCCCACAGTAAAAAAAACCAAGGCCTGTCCCTCTGCCTTATCCCCTCTCCCTGTCCCCCCCCCACACCTTTTTTTTTAATTCTATTGCTTCACTCTTCAATTAAAGAGAGAAGAGGAGGAAAATTTATGTCGCAGGAAATTAGAGTCATTCTGAAGGTAACAGTAGAAGTAGGAAAAAAGTTAATATTTGCTGGCATACAGAAACCAGATTATTTGAGTAGTAAAATAGCAATAAAGATTTTATCACAGTAATCATCACTTGGGTCATCACAGCAAAAAGTTATATTACATTGCAAGAAAGGAAGGTTTTCTGAATCAGGAAAAAGACAAATAGCCTGCATGCTAGAGTCAGTGCAGACATTTCAGGGCACAATAAAATGTGCCCCACTGTACTTATCAGCACTGTGCAATGCTGTAGGAAAAAATACCTTCTTGTCTTAGCCTTCTGAGTTTATGTTCTGAAAGTGAATAATTAAGTTTTGGCAGAAACATACATCATATAACTTTTTTTTTTTAAAGTAGTACCACATCTGTAACTTCAAGAATTTGTATCTGTCCCCATTTCATTTCTCTGTTGAAGAGTTCAGATGGCAAAGGATACAGGATTTTCTTCCGAAAGGGATCATACTTGGATATCATAACAGTGCAAGCACCACATCCACCTTCTCCACATCCCAGTTTGGTTCCACATAGGCCCACTGAGAGAAGAGGAATCAAGGAAAACACAAAGAACGTGGGCAGAAGCCTGCTCAAATGGTTGTCAATCAAGGCTTAGCAACAAGTTGTTGCTGGAAACCAAGCACTCATTTTTCTGCTTAATAACTTAATTTAACATAAGTAAAGTTTCAAATGCTGGCATATGAGCTTTGAGACCAACACCCAAAGCCCTAATAAGGAGGCAGTCCACATTCCAACAGGTTTTTAGAATAAACAAAAAATTTCTGAACAGTTCTCATTTTCCATTATATTCAGAAAAGGAAATTACATAAAGGAGACAAAGCACTCAGTAATTGCTGCGCAGGAGCTGTTCAGGCAGGCAGACACATCCCTAAGAGACATGGTGACATTTCCTTCAGCACCTTTCACCAGCAGTGGTTGACTTCTTTGTACACCTGGTGGTTCCTACCACCTAGAAGGCACCCAGGCAGGGTAATCATGCAGTGCTACAAGTCACACAGCTTAGCACTGACATGGGAGCTGCACTTAAACTGCTCACAAACTACCTGCATCTTAAGAGACATGGTCTGGCCACCCTGCCTTCTCTCCTGGCCCCATTTATGATGGCTTCCCCTTTGCTGGGGACAAAGCCAGGCCAGCACACTCCTCAGTAGCCTTGTTCCCATAAAACCACAGGAGGGAGACACTGGGAGCCAGAACTAGCAGCAGAGATGCACAGAACCACTGCACAGGCCCTTGGGAACTCACAAAGTGTATGGATTGGTCTAAGCAGCTTCCTCCTTGGGCTGCAGAGCACATATCTGTACTTTACAATCAGGTATTACATCAAATCTTCTGCAAAGGGATCTCAGGAGAAGAGAACTCCTCTAGTCGCTTCTGCTTTGGGTTCCTTCACTCATCAGAACATAATCAGACACTTGTGTGTTATGAAGAGGATTGGCCATTGCTGAAAGGCTCTTGGTGGGAAAAGAACAGCTGGTTTCATTGGCAACGGACACATGCCTGTGCTGAGATAATCAGCTTAGGTCTGTAGAAAAGCAACAGACATCGTGATATAGGGAACTTAAATTATTTTTGCCTTCACTGCAAAGATTCTGGAAAGAACTCTTTTAATAGAATCATTTAGGTTGGAAAAGACCTTTAATATCATCAAGTCCAGCCATAAACCTAACACTGCCAAGTCCACCACTAAACCATGTCCCTAAGCACCATGTCTACTTTTCATACAATCACGTGTCTGCTTCAGCAGAAATAGGGCTTTCCTACGCTATCCAATGTATCTCTTGACAACAGTGCTAATCTGCCTCAATAAAATATGTTTCTCAAAGTATTTGTCTGACCCTAACCAGACACCCACAAAATAAGTTCACCAGGGTTCACACAGAAGATCAGAAGGTTTTGAAGAGCTCAAATGATATATTTACAAAACCCTTTGCATTAGATATTAACAAGTTTAGATGTAAAAGGTCTGGCAGTAAGAAGTGCACACAGGTGCAAGAGTCATGGCACTTATTTTTCCTCTGGAACTTTATCCACCCAAGGTCCAGTCAGACAAAACAGGGCTGTTGGCAGTTCTGCTGGAAACCTCAGCAGATTGTTTTTTAAAAACCTGATTTATATCTCCATACTTCTTTCAGATCCTAGACAAACAACATGATAGCATGGTGCTGCATGGTAAGTATGCAGGATTCTTTTTAAAGAATACACCAACACAGATGTGAACAGCTTGGCACGTGTACACACCCAGATGGTCAGACAAAAACTCAGAAAACATGGAATGACACTACCTACTGAACCAGACCTAGGATAGGCAGCTGGGTCATGACAGTAATAGCTACCCAGATCCTAAAGCTAATCTGACTCATGTGTTGACCAGTTCCAAACAGGAGTGAAACATGACTGCCTGCATCCACTCGTGTAAACATGTCCACAGTATGCGGAGGAAACCCCTGTCTCTCAGTTTGCATCATCTGATAAACAGGCCACAGGACAACCAAGTTATTGGTTGTTAACTACCCAGTAACATCCAAATTATTGGATGACACAGCAAGCGGCTCAAGTGACTGTAATGCTTTGGCCAGAAAATTCTTTTCAATTTGTATGGAACAAACCTAAATTTCCTTCAATGTTATTGTCATCTCAATATTGTTTTCTTTCCATCATATTCTAATTTCTAGCAATTCTGAGAGTTTTCCCTTTAACATATTAATAAAGTTTATTTAAAGTATATTATTTAAAATTTGCTATTGTTTAAGCTTGGAATACCAGCTGTAATCTTTGCCAGCAAGAAATACCAGACCATGCAGAGCACTCCCTCTTCTACTCTGTGCACAAGCTCTGCCTTGCACTCAAGTGACAGGCAGAACAGTAAACAATTATGAAATGCTGTAGGCATTTAAAGCCTTCAGCAATTTCTTCTGACACTGGATACGTTTTCTTCGTAGATAGGTCAGCAGAGTTGTTTCTGGGTCCACATCTTTTTCCACCACCTGCAAGAAGGGAAAGTTGCTGTTAGACACAGAATGCTTTACAACACAGATGTGTTAGTTAGAAGGAGAAAGTTTGGTCTTCCTGCACTTCTTTTCCAAAGCAGGGAGCAGAACCACTTATTAGCTCCCCTTACTAGGTTCAGCAGTGTCAGTCACAAATCCAGGCACAAGATTTCCTTGAATTCATTGTGACAGAGAAAAGTATATGTGTTACATCCATCAGGGGTTTTCAGCCATGGCACACAGAGGCAAATCTTAAAAAATCCTTCATCAGAAATGGCAAACAGAATTAGTAGTGAGCAGAGAAAGAACTGTGTTTTGTACTCAAGTTTTGAATGCCTGACATCTCCCCAAATTGTCTTTTCTTTATTGACTATGCGTAACTGACCTCTGTCCCTGCTACCTCTTACTTTTAGAAGAGACAGCAAAAAGGAGCAGATAAACAGAATGACAGAAGCAGCATCAGTAATAGACTTCACAGAGAAAAAAACAACCGTGGAAACCCTAACATGACCAATACAGGTGCTGCAGGACAGTCAGCACATACCAATCATCTTGAAGTTTCTCTTTTTTCCCTTCAAATGTTAAATCAATCAGTATTACATTAGCAGCCATCCCAAATGTGGGAGTGTGAAATTCCAACCACAAAGAAATTTTCTCTGCACATCAAGTCAGCTCCATCCTTTTAGTGAACAAAACTACTAACAGTTATCTATGAGACAAAAGCAGATTTCACTTCAGCCTCTGTCCAATAGTCAGAAACCAAAGTTCTGTCCTTGCCTCCAAATGCCCACAGAGCTTGTCTTCCCCTTTTTCTGTTATTAACAGAGCGTCAAGAAACTTTTCCAAATTCAATCTGTGCCAGAATGTAATCATGTGTTCTTGGCTCTTACATTGTCCAAGTCTTAAGTACAATAGTTACAGTTTATTTAAATTAATCACTCCCAGTTTGAAGGGCAAATTGAAGATTGAAGCAGAGGTCATTTATGTAAGCCTTTTTTCTTACTGATAAGAAACCTTCGCAACCTCTGTACTCTTCAATTTTATGCCTTTGACACGTGACAGGGTTATTCTAAAGAGACAAGGTTCATACTTTCTATTTGAGTCCAGATTTTTAAAACTATCCGATAAAGCTGCTGCTGCAAAACAAAACTGGTCATTTTTTGCACATCTCATTCCCGCATTGGAGATAATCTACAAGGAAACAGTTCTTTTTGTAGCTTGAGGATGTCTTACTGTAAATCATGCAGCACTCAAATTGCTGCTATTCAGAGCAGAGTGCTCCTGTTCCCTTACCTTCTCGATGCAAAGAATCAAGAAAGAGCATACAGTGGCTCCTCTCGTGAGCAGCTGGTTCAGAATAAGAACATATATCCCTCTGCAGTAGTTGGGTAAACAGACATGAGCAGATAATTCAAAAAATGTCAGTGACTCCCATGGACAAAAGGTCTTTCACAGCCATTTCACAGGTAAGAGCCTTCCCCAGCAACTCATGCCCTCGCTGAGTGTCTTCCACCAGGCTGTGCCGATGGCCATTGCAAACCCTTCCAAAGCGGCTTCCACGATAGGCACAGAGAAAAAAGCTTCAGAATAGGTTTCCAGAAGGCTAAGGACTACTGAGAGTATTCTGTGCTTAGATCAAAGACAGCCTCAAGAGGTTTTCTTGAAAGAACCCAAGCAGCACTCCACTATGTACTCAAACCAAGCAATTAAAAATTTGTCCCAAAGGCTCCTTTTCAGGAAGTAAGAAATAAAACACGAGCCTAAGCTTTCATTTAGCCACTCAGCTCCACACACTTTAGTGAAGTACTCAAGCATGTGTTAAGTCCCAAAGTCAAAAGGTGGCTCCCACTTTGCACTAGAACATCTCCTGAACAATCCACACTTTTATCCTGTTCAAACCAGTAGCCCAGGATTCAGTCACTTCAAACTACTCCACTGTAGCTGTAGATCTGCAACGCTGACATAGACTTGGGATCAGAGGGAGATAAGGGATAAGAGCTTGGAGGACATTCCGGATTAAACCAAATCTCACATGTCAGAGGGCAAGAAGTCATTTCTTTGCACTCAGATTCCTGGTAGGGGGATGCTTGTTTATGAGTCTCTCTTGCTGGCCACAGAGGAAGAACTTCCTGCCTTCTCTTCATTGTCATTGATGCTGGTTTTTTCCTCCTATATGTCATTCCTCCAGTGGTTTGTTACAGTCACCTGCTGTGATTTGTTCTTAAAATATTTTCAAACCCTGTGGGTGGGGATAACATCTTCTCTAGTCTGATGCCCAGAACATGATTCACACCTCAATATCTTACCCATCAAAACAATTCTTGCTCACCTCCCCCAGTGTCCTTGTGCAGCAGGAAACTGAATTATATCCATTTGTCTTCAGTGGAAGTAGGATCAGCTTACTTAGATATTGCAGTGAAATAAATATTTCCTTTTCGCTTAATTACTGGGTTTTAGGGTTTGTTTGGGTTTTTTTAAACCAAATGTCATATTGCCAGATACGTCAGATTGATGGCTACATTTTGATAGATTCAAAACTGTGGGTTTTACTGTGTGTGATAGTTTAAATATTAATCAAATGCAGAAAGAAACTTTGCTGGAAATGTTAGGATGGCACTGACAGTCAAATGACTCACAAAAAATCTGCTCTGTGCTGCTGTATTTGTACTACACATCTATTTGTCTACTGATTCTTGAGATCTTAAAAACTCAGAGCACCTCAGGAGGGAGCCCAGCCTGGCCCTACGGCTCAAGCTTTAAGAACTACACGGAACAAGTTCCTAAGCAGTACTCCACACTCTTAGAGCCCATGGACTGGAGGTGTTGAGCTCCCTTCCCCATGATTTCATGTACAAAACTTGGATCTACAATAAATATTTTGTTTGCTGTCTTCTCTGCCTGCCTTTCACTAACTCAGATAAGTTTGTCTTTACAACATTAAGCAGCATATCTAAATTAGCATTCCCAGAAAGTTAAAGAAAGGATTTTTTTAATTTAAAAGAACGGTAGTTGAGCAAGGTAAATAGAGAAACAAAAAAAGAAAAGAAAACAAACTTTACCAAACAACATGCTAAGCTTTCCAACAGCTAGGGTCTCTAAATGAGAAGCAGATGCTTTTCTGAATGACAAGCTCCTATTCAATCCCTAGTACCTCAATTAGTTGCAAGAGAAGGTGAAAGGTTTTAATCAGACTGCCACACAAGTCAGACTAGTCAATGGTAAAGATTTCCTAGAACCTTAAAGTCTGTGCATGTGTATTCCTAAACTCAGAGATTTCAAATTCAATTACTAGGGAAAAGGATTAGAACAGAGATGAACAAACTGAATATAACCACAAAATGTAAATCTGCTATTGGTCATGAGAACATCTTGTTCTGCTTTAAACCAGCACATTGAAAACTTGTAATTCACTGTTTATGTAGGACTCAGAGGGTCACAAAGCTAAAAAAAAAGAAAAACCTGCATTTTGGCTAGTCCCGTCTGCAATCAAACATCCACAGGCTTTGCAAGAGGTCTCCTCTGGCTTCCAGCACAGACCCCCTCTTAACATTCAGGATAGAAATAGAAATATTGACTCCTCACTTTTGAACTAAAGTTACATACCACATATGCATGAGACAGACTTGTCAGCTGAGGAAAACAGAACTGCCACTATTAGCTTTGAATTGCATGTGTTGTTTTCCATTCTAGTTTAGGCAGACTATCAAGATACCTTTGTATTAGCTGTGTGCCAAGCTTTATGCCCAGTGAAGTAAATAGGTGCTTAAAATAAACAATCCTGAATGTGAAGTATGCTCAGCTGTTCCAAGGAGACTTTTTTCTTGACAACATTGCAGACTGGGCTAACGCAAGAGGGGACTTGCTGCCATGAAAGTCCCTATCTTATCAACCACCTCTTATCATGCAGTTTTGTACTATGACAGAATATCAGCAGCCCATTAACAATGTCAAACTGTCACCAGTTCACACAGCAGTAGCCTTTCCCACTGGCCCTGCTATCACATTCTTCACAGTGAATATTTACTGGAATATTTAGTCAGGACTCCATATGGATGGAGCCTTATCTTAAGTTACTACCTGTTGTCTCAGCAGCATTGCCCAGGCACCTCCCACCACCCCTTCCATCACGCAGCCTCTCCTGTGCAGAAATGTCCCAACAAACTCCACATTTGTTGCCACAGATCAGATTGCCCTGTGAGTCCAATTCTCTCTCAAACCTGCATTTGGTGGGGGTGTAACTCAATCTACTTTGGCAGCACACCCAAAAAGGGAATAGAAAAAAATATCCCTGGAGGCTCTGGGTAGAGCACAACCCAGGAAGCCCTTTCCTCTCTGATCACGTAGAACCTGCCCCTTTGCTTGCACTGCCTGTTCCACAAGCCAGCAGGGAAGGATGCCGAGATAGCCTTGACATGTGGAATGCGCTGGTACCGTTGGTAGTATTAATTGTTCCCTGATGGTGTTGTTTAAGCCAACAACAGCCGAGATCACACTGTAATAAACAGTGCACACATGGACAAGGTCAGCTCCAAGATGTGGCTTTTGTGAACAAGAACTGCAGTTCCATAAAAATTGCTGAAATGCACCAATGCCATTCACAGTATGCTCGTTAGCTCCAGGATACAGCAAGAACAGACAGCAGATAAAAAGGAGCTGGTTGTCTTCTACTGCTAGTTTTCAGGGTTTAGGCTGTTCTTTCTCCCCTTCTCTCTCTCACCCTTCATGCATAAAAGAGAGTCCCACAGAACCAGTTCTGTGCAGGTCAGTCTCTTCTCTGTTGCTTTGACTAATACACATTTTCATATGCCAGTCAAGAGTCTCCTCCAGGATGAAGGGCTTTTCTATCAATTTACACAGAGCAATGCTCCTGTAATACCCAAGCACCAATCAATGCTGAAGCACCAGCTGTAAATGTATATATCAATTTGTTTATGAGTGGTATATTGGTTTTGAACGTTAGCTGGTCTGGCACCAGAACTACAATTCTCTTTCATCAGAGCATACCAGAAAAAGAAAGCAAGACAGTACACTTGGCCTGTATCAGGGTCTGGATTGCCCAAGGTGTTTGTGGCAACCTCCTACTGCAAGACTTAAAAAGCTCCCGGTTCACACTCTGGAAACTGGGGTTCACAGACAAGGGGTCTGAAGTCACTAAAACCTTCACGGAATGAGAACAAGACAAGTTAATGGTATACCACCTGTGCCCATCATAGCAGAAAATTAATCAGATGAAATTCACAGATATCTCTTGCCACTGCTTCACAACCTCAGTTACCAGACTCAATTAGCTAGTCATGATTAACCTGGAGCTTCAAGTTTTCACCTCCTTCTAGAAACAATGAATGGCTGATATGTCAATTAACATTGACATATGACCCATTAACTGATCTGTGTGAGCAAAGCTTCAGTTGTCATCCTTCTTTATAAAACCTCAGAACCAGGGCTGGGTTATACATCAGTATCACATTCAAAAGCTCTTTGACTAATTTATAATCCATACTAGATAAACTTCATTCTTCACCTATTAGATAAACCAAAACTTTAATATCAAATGCTTTAGTACCTTGGAAAGTTCAAATTCCACTCCAGTGTGGGATCCAAATTCATAACTAAAATTGTACCCCAATTGTAGCAACAATCTTACCTGCATTTACATTTGATTAAATTAGCATGAAAGATCAACAAAAGCAAAACTGATAGTAATCCTGTGCCAGTCAGTAGGGCAGGACACAGAGCTTTTAAACCAGCTAAGAATACTGTGCGATCCCTCAAGGGATTAAAAAACTAATTCTCTAGCCCAAACTTGGTGCTGCATGTGATTTATCCCTAGGCAGTGCACAGGGAAGGTCCACAACCTCTCAGCTCCCCAGTACACAGTAGATATACAACCTTCTCCCCTCCCAAGTTTCCCAGCTGGAAGCTGCTTTGACACAAGTTTCCCTGCCCAAATATCTAGGCAAGGGGAAGGTGGTGGGGCAAGATTAGCATTGAGCTGAGCTCAGAAACAGAACTAACTTGGTATTCATAGTTCAAAAAAAAAAAGAGGCAGCCTTGAAATGTTATAAGCTTTTGAAAAGGCAAGGCCGCCCCCCTAGCCATTCTTANTCAAGAGTCTCCTCCAGGATGAAGGGCTTTTCTATCAATTTACACAGAGCAATGCTCCTGTAATACCCAAGCACCAATCAATGCTGAAGCACCAGCTGTAAATGTATATATCAATTTGTTTATGAGTGGTATATTGGTTTTGAACGTTAGCTGGTCTGGCACCAGAACTACAATTCTCTTTCATCAGAGCATACCAGAAAAAGAAAGCAAGACAGTACACTTGGCCTGTATCAGGGTCTGGATTGCCCAAGGTGTTTGTGGCAACCTCCTACTGCAAGACTTAAAAAGCTCCCGGTTCACACTCTGGAAACTGGGGTTCACAGACAAGGGGTCTGAAGTCACTAAAACCTTCACGGAATGAGAACAAGACAAGTTAATGGTATACCACCTGTGCCCATCATAGCAGAAAATTAATCAGATGAAATTCACAGATATCTCTTGCCACTGCTTCACAACCTCAGTTACCAGACTCAATTAGCTAGTCATGATTAACCTGGAGCTTCAAGTTTTCGCCTCCTTCTAGAAACAATGAATGGCTGATATGTCAATTAACATTGACATATGACCCATTAACTGATCTGTGTGAGCAAAGCTTCAGTTGTCATCCTTCTTTATAAAACCTCAGAACCAGGGCTGGGTTATACATCAGTATCACATTCAAAAGCTCTTTGACTAATTTATAATCCATACTAGATAAACTTCATTCTTCACCTATTAGATAAACCAAAACTTTAATATCAAATGCTTTAGTACCTTGGAAAGTTCAAATTCCACTCCAGTGTGGGATCCAAATTCATAACTAAAATTGTACCCCAATTGTAGCAACAATCTTACCTGCATTTACATTTGATTAAATTAGCATGAAAGATCAACAAAAGCAAAACTGATAGTAATCCTGTGCCAGTCAGTAGGGCAGGACACAGAGCTTTTAAACCAGCTAAGAATACTGTGCGATCCCTCAAGGGATTAAAAAACTAATTCTCTAGCCCAAACTTGGTGCTGCATGTGATTTATCCCTAGGCAGTGCACAGGGAAGGTCCACAACCTCTCAGCTCCCCAGTACACAGTAGATATACAACCTTCTCCCCTCCCAAGTTTCCCAGCTGGAAGCTGCTTTGACACAAGTTTCCCTGCCCAAATATCTAGGCAAGGGGAAGGTGGTGGGGCAAGATTAGCATTGAGCTGAGCTCAGAAACAGAACTAACTTGGTATTCATAGTTCAAAAAAAAAAAAAGAGGCAGCCTTGACTTGTTACAAGCTTTTGAAGAGTCAAGGCTGTAATGCTAGACAGAGGAAGTCCAAACTCAGAAAGGGGGCTCTGGGACAAACTGTTCAAAGGTGTTCAGCATGTGCAAGGACAAGCCCACCCACAAGTCACTTCTTAGGTAATTGTCAACAGTTAATCTAGGAAACAGTATCAGTTAATGGGCTTTGATTTTAAACAGTTTTCTAGCTTCTTAAATGACTGAACATTTTACTTAAATACCTTTTAAAATTAAAACATCACAATTGCTTATTTAACATATAAATTATATATGGATGCTTACATTTGAGTTACATGTTCCAGATCGGTTGTAATTATTGAATTTATTTCCAGTAGCAATGTTTGTATTAAGTCAGTACACTGTTATTTAAAAGTAGTTACCTCAGCATTGCAGTAAATTTTTACCAACAAATCTAAAATGTAAAAGAAACATTATATAGTTGTGTTACTCTTTGAATAATCCACAAGGTAAAGTCAAAGAAGAGAAAAAGCCACTTAGCAAAGCAATAAATAGTCTTCACCATTTAATATTTAAGTCATAGCAATTGTGCTGGTATTAGAAAACTTCAAAGGAGGAAAAAAGACTACTAGAAAGATAAATAATCAAGAGACAATCCAGAAGTAAGCTTGGCAGAAAGCCGCAATCTTCCTTACCTTTTTACCATTGACAAAGAAAACAAGTTCACCCCTTGTCTCATTTGGAGCCATCCTGCACACCTTCCAAAATTCACTCAAATAAGGCCACAGATCACCCTTCCGAGAGCAGCCCTGCACCCCAAAGCAAAGTGAGCACCAGCGACAAGTAATATGAGTCTGCCTCAAGAATGTTTGACTTTATTTCTACATCAGTGCCCTATGAAACCCCATATTATATAAGAGCCAGCAGAGAGGCGTGCCAGCTGCTTTTGGTTGGTGCTTCTGCAGCAGTAATGACAGAAAAGGAGCTGGAACAAGCAGAGTGACCCGCCCCCTTTTATATAGCAATAGATCACAATTCAACTGCATTCCCTTTAGATTATACTGCCAGGCTCGGGGCACTCCGAGTGTGCCACTGCAACGGCTGCCAGGAACTCACTGCGTTTTGCAATACAATGCAAACTTCAGAGGAAGGGGCGTTCTCCCAACTACCGGTCCCTGAATATTGACAAGAAAAAGCTGTGTTTCCCTTCCTCTGGGCATTGCCATCCATCTAGTATTCACAACACAGAGGGCTTTCTCATAAGAGCACCTGCTTATGTAAAAACTCCTTGATACATGCACATCAGCTACTAGGCTGACTGCAAGACTATTTCACCATATTTCCCTTAGAGCTTTAAAGCTACAGTATCCTCCACCTGCATGGGTATAATTTAAACAGATAGGTATTTGTCCAGATAAAAGCAATTCTAGAGAGCCAAAACTGATCCAGCACCTAAGAAGAGGTGCTGAGCTAAGAACACTATGTTTTCACTGAGTTCTTAAAGCCTTTGGACTTACCTTTTTTGGCTTAATCCTCACATCCTGGATCTTAGGTGCATGTGAAACACAGAGGAAAGCCATCTCTTTGAATAATTTTTTGTCTTCCATTTCCATAATGGTGGTTTCTTCTACTTTCTACATTACATAACTGTACATGTTGCATTAAATCTTCCTGGTTTTTTCTTCCAAAATTGTTGCAGAATTGTCCACAGACCCTTAGATATGACATGCATTGGTTTCATGAACAAGATATCTAAACCCCTAGCTCCAGTTTAAAATTCTTCCACAACACAGCACAATTCCAAAGTCTCACAGAAATTTCCTAGCACTATACTTAATCCTGTCTGCTCCATTCTGATTTTTGTGATTTTGCTTTTCCTTCTTCAGCATGCCAGGCTTATTAGTTTCAATTAGTTTTTTTTGCTTTCTTAAAATCCCTGGGAAAGCACTACATCAAAGTCTCCCTTCCAGGAACCTCTCTGAACAATTCACAAAACAACAAAACCTAATTAAATTACCATTTTCAGAAGCAGTCTTTCCTTCAGTATTTCAGAATTATGTCAGAGCAAATACAATACATACATCATTTTTACCAACTTTCATCTGACTTGTGTATTCTACTGCCCAGTCTATCCCCTAGAAAAGCTATTTTATAAAAAGCGTCAAACATTGCCTTCTTTACAGGCATTCAGTTTGCTGACAGGATAGTTCACAGCAAACTTGTGCTTAACACCAGCTGCCTTAATCTACATTTGCAGTGAAGTTCTGCATAGCTGAACCAGTGCTGACACCTATTGTCTGGCACCTCCCACTTTGTCATAAGAGCATTAGAAAAACTATGCTATTCTCAAAAAAAATCTTCAGCTCTGTTGCGTTATACCTACGTGCAATTTACACAAGCACTATCTTCACGTAGCAAGCATCAGTCTCAAAATTAGTGTACACAAGCTTAGTAGTCCTAAATAGTTTTGTAATATTTTAAACAACAGGTATTGCTCATAACCACAGGTAACATGTTGCAGCAATCTTAAAGCAACTGGCCATTACAGCATTAACACCTAAATCAAGCATGCTTAGTTTCCTAATCTGTGTTTTCTGTAACGCACAATATTTTTCTTTGTTTTAAAGAACACTTGTAATCATGTCATCACTTAAGGAATCCAACACACAAATTTTAGCCTAGCCTTGGTGATAGCCTGATAGTTAAACTATCCCTTTCTGTTAAACCAGTAAACATCATCTTATCATATTCCACTACATTTAGTTTTGACCCATCAACCTACTACATGTGTAATATAAAAATGAAGATAAATACATCCAAGATAGTGACATCTATATGTAGATTACATAGTATATAAAACTTCAGACCTCATCTCAACCATGTCAACAACCACACAATACCAAATTAATTTATTGCCTGACCACCCTGATGGGATAGTCTGTTACAACACCCATTTCAGAGGCAGAAAACTAGGACACCTAGAACAGCCTTTTTCCAAGTCCTCTAAATAGCTCTGGAGCATGACAGCTTGTGCTACTGAAGTCTTTTAGACATTTTTGGAAATCCCACCCCAAACAGAAAAGAAGATAACAAAAAATGACAGAGAAGAAAATAAAAAAAAAAAAAAAACCACAAAAAACCAAACCAAACAAACCCTCAGTAAACTTCTATAATATAACACTTTCATTAGTGTAGACTGCCTTAAGTAAGCTTTAAAAAACCCACAAACACTTGTCAATCAAACCCAAACTGGTTATGAGACAAGGTACTCCAACTTACCCATCAAAGCATAGCAGATTTCCCATTTTAGAAATCATCCCTTTGCTCATTCATAACTCAGAGCTGGGTATGTTTTAGAAGTTCAAAGATCCCTTCAGCCTTACTCACTTACTAAAGAGCTCAGAAAGCAGTCAATGTCAGTCAAGAATTAAAAAAAAAAAAGCAGCTGGCTCTTCTCATTCTGACTGGTTAATCCTGTAGATCTGTCTGTTGCAATCATAATGATCTGTTCTGCAGATGATCCCATGCATAGCTCAGTAAATACAGTGAAAATTACAGAAACACCACTTCTGCCTAAGGGGTTTACCACCAGAATTAGCTAAATGCATGAAAGGGCAACAACAAACCAGCGCCAGAGGTAATAAAGGAAAAAAAGGTTTAAAACAAACAATGTGAGAAGGTGTGTTCCTTTATTCTCACATTCCTCTTGCAGGAAATGGGAGGGAGGAGAGTACAGGCAGCTCCGAAGAGGATTCTGCAGAGCAATTTATGAGAAACAGTTTGATAAAGCAGAGAGTAAAGAAAACAAAGTCATAAGTCACTGCTTTGATGCAGTACCTCAGGTATCAAGCTTCCAGTGTTTTCACATTAACTGTGTGTGCCTGCTGCCCCTCTCTAATAGCTAGACTACTCCTCCAAATCTATGAGGTATCCACTGCTGCTAAAACAGGTGCACAGCATCTTGTTTGTTTTCAATCTGGAGATCCCTCTTCAGTTGGCACAGATAGGCTCCCTGAGATCTCAAGAGGCTCCACCTGCCAAAATCAGGGTCAGCTATGAGGGCATATCAGGTTAGTCAGGGCTTTACACACCATGTCTCTTACTTCTTAAAGATTCCTTTTCAGAACAAAAACTATCAGCGGTTGGGTTGCTTTGCTGTGAGTGTTCTCTGTATAAGTTTAAAAAAAATAATCGCCCAGGATTGATTACACATTGTGAATGTAGAGGCAGAGAGCAGTGCCTGAGGATGTCTGTTCTTCTTGGCATAACCTTTTGACCAGTGTTGAAGACAGGATGAAACCTGTGAAATTTTTATCTGACTGGATAGGGACATTCATACCTTATTGTCAAAGTCTCCCGAAAGATCTCAAAGAAACACAACCTTTTCACTTTATTGCACTAATAAAGTACAATAAAGTTATTACTTTGCAATAACAAAAAAATTTCAAAAGCACTTCAGGATAAAAAAATAATAAATTCCATACTCTCTTATGAGGTGTCTAAATTCCTTTCTGGTTACAGATGCAGGTTTGAAAGAAATTATGGTCACAAAGCAAATATAAATTGGATATCCTCATTTAGGTTTGTGAGTGGATAGTAGCTCATTATTCATGAATCACAAATCATTGTGTTCAGCTTATTGTATGAATAGTGTCTAATTGCTTGGATTCATTTAGTGAATTATGGTCTCTTCACCTGCCTTTAAAGATGGGTGGAGTTCGATTATAGTTCTTTTCCTACTCCTACCACCTTCCTCTGACAGAAAGAAGAAATGAAAAAAGTTAATTCTGCCCTCTGTTGAGAAGTACTGGTTGTCACTAGACTTCAGAAAAATTAGCAAAGCAGATTTGTTTCAATTTGCAGTTTTTCTTTCATAACCTCGTGCCAGTGGACCAAACAAAGGGTACTTTCGACACCTGACCTGAAAAGCAACTTATTTTCAAGCAGGCTTGTTAATGTGTTGCTTGTCTTCAGCAGCAGCTAACCGGACATCTATCAGTTACCTTTCACTTGCTTCCAGGGTATCATTAGAGAGAAACTCCAGACACCTGTTCTGATAATCTAACTCCACAAAAAGAGTAATGAATTTTAATCTTCTTGGCCTTTCCTTCTCTTCATCTGCTGATATTCTAGGAGTATCTTTTGTCATTATAACTCTGCCCCAGGATGCACCAGAAGGAAGCAGAGTCCCCTTGCAGAGACTGGATGCTCTCTTTGTCAGGGGTGGAAGCATTGTCTCCAGTGGGTGTTTCAGGGAGGAAAGGGGAATGGGGCAGATGTAGAGCTCTTAATTCTTCTGAACAGCTGCTAAATCACCTCCTCTCTGGCATCAAATAATACTACAATATTCCAGGATCCCTGAGCAGGCAAGTAGGAGCTTCTGAGCCAGCCTAAATCAGTATAAGCTCATTCCCTTACCTAGCTTGGATAGCACATGGGTAATTTTCCACTGCTGTTCTTCATGGGAGACAGTCGCTACACAGAGGTCTGCCTCATGCATTTTCTTCTGCCCCTGTGAAGGGATGATTTTTGCTCAGGAGATCCTGAAATTCAGTTTTCTCTTGTCTATACACCAGATGCTTTTGGCTTCTTGTCAAAACTGATGCCAGCTATATGATGTAAATTTCTGTTTAATATTCTGTCCTAAACTTGTCAGGGCATCTGCACAAGTCCTCTGCCTGCCCTGTGTATCTCACTGCTAATCACTTTCTCTTTTTAGAATACAGTATTGTACAGTTTGTTCAATACAAGAAATCCTCCACAGCTGCTGCTGCCAACAAAAAAAGGCTTCCTGAATCAACCTAACATTTGACTGTTCTGTCTAGGAATGATCTGTATGCCAAAAGCTTGTGAACATTCTACAACTACTTCAGTTTAAGAAAAAGACTGCCTCTCCACAGCCCCTGCCTAAACAGAGCCCTGTATATCTTAGTACCTCGTACTACCCTTTCTTTCTAGCTGCCAACTAGCCTCTACCATTAAGATGACTGACAGTTGTCAAAAGCAGCCATCTAGACTGGACAAGTACGGCAAGTCAGTCCCCCAGAGAATTTCAGAAGTGCTTTGTTATCAGGATAACACAGGAAAGCAGATGCCATCATCATTGCTGGCACAGGCTAGTTGTCTTAAATTACAGTTATTGCGGTCAGCTTGAGTCCCCCAGACTGTCTTGATTTCTCTTCAAAACAAACTCATTCTAAATAATTTGCCACTAAGTAATAGACAATAAACAACAGGCTTGAAAGAAAAAGACCCACTAGAAAAATCATGGACAGTGCTGGCTGAGGAGCAATTGCTGTAAACTCAGCATGAATCATTTAAGATGAAAATTAGAAAAGCCATAAACACTATAGCAGTAACACTGATGAACACCCTTCCAAAAGAAGCGGTGCATGAAAAATAGATTAACTGCTTTCAGAATGAAACTTGAACAGCCTACAAATTGGGTAGTGTTATGTATATATTACAAAAGTTGCAATGTGTTTCCCCTCCTATCCTCTCATGTCCAGAAGACAGGTTTCCTTAAGTCACATTCCTGATATCCTACAGTCTCAACATGAAATAAAAAGGCCTCCATTTTATTGAGATTGGACAGGGAAGAAAGCTGAGTGTACTTAAAGTCTGGAATGCGGTACAACTTAAACATATCTATGAATCCCTGACTACTCAGAAGAGATATTCTTAAATACATGGACTGTTTTCAAATATAAGTACTTCATAGTCAGACTCGCTGCTTTCAGTGACAGACTTTATGCTGAAGTATGGATATTTAAAGGCATGGAACAAACATCTTACACCTTCATCGTTCCTGAAGCTTTCTAATTCATGAAGAACAAGTCACCTCCACTTTAAGAATTCATTTAGAGATGCTGTCTCTAGGCATATCAGTGATAAGAAGGTCATTAGAGGCAGTCAACATGGCTTCACCAAGGGGAAGTCATGCTTGACCAACCTGATAGCCTTTTATGAGGACATTTCCAGGTGGATAGATGATGGCAAAGCAGTAGATGAGGTCTATCTTGACTTCAGAAAAGCATTTGACACCGTCTTCCACAGTATCCTCACAA
>VZTO01009350.1:35251-93195 GCA_013400615.1 Syrrhaptes paradoxus | reverse complement strand
AGGAGGTTCCACTTGAATATGAGAAAAAACTTCTTTCCAGCGAGGGTGGCAGAGCACTGGAACAGGCTGCCCAGAGAGGTCGTGGAGTCTCCTTCTCTGGAGACATTCAGAGCCCGCCTGGATGCATTCCTGTGTGATCTGATCTAGGTGTTCCTGCTCTGGCAGGGGGATTGGACTAGATGATCTTTCGAGGTCCCTTCCAATCCCTAACATGCTGTGATTCTGTGACCAATTAAAAGAGAGATTAATTAATTCCCCCCATTACACTTCTTCCTATATTTGCACGATGAATTATAGATCCCAAACACTGTGATCATTTACTATGATGGCCCTTTGTACCACCCAATAAGACAGTTTTCACCTCCTTTTTGAATTGGAGTGGCTTCCTTTTTTAATAAAGCTGGTTTCTTCCCACTTTTGTATGTTGTATTATTTTCTATGTGAATACAAGAGAGAGAGCTGAGAGTTTTCATGGGTTGGCAGGAGGTTACTTTGCAGAATTCAAGCAGACAAAATGAGGTTGAGATATTTACAAACAAATTAACTACAAGGTTGTTGCAATAAAAATATCCAGCATGACTAACGCAGACATCTAACTAGAGTACAGATACACCTGTACTTCCTGGAGAATGCTGCTGACACATCTTGATGTAAACACGGTTAACAGCCTTGTTAAATTAAGAGAGCTTTAACCACACAGCTTAGAAAAATACTTGAGAAAAAATGACGAAAGAGTAAGATAAGGTATAAAGATGTGCGCATACAGGTATTCTCAAAGCTGCTTTTCCCAGGACAAGGTTAAGTGTGCCCTAATGGTTAACAATGTTAAGATTGTAGAAATTGATAACAGACTCCTAGTTGTTTTCTGCTCTCTGTTATCTCCATTACTGGCAATACAGGAATGTCCAATCACACCTCTGTCTGGTCTCTGCTAAGTAATCAGTTTCTTAGCCATGAATTTTCAGTGATCCCAGGAGATAAGTCAGATCTAGACAAAGAATCTCAAGTTTAAGTGTTTATACATACATAAAAGGTCTGACATTTCTGTCCCAGGAGAGTTGCAGCACTGGTCCTATAACGTTATTTGGTTTATTACCACAACAGCATACTTCAATAAGAGGGAAAGATTTCAGGTTCTGCACCACAGAGCTTGCAATCTAAAACAAAAGCTTCTGAAGAAAAAAAAAATAGGCTAAGAGAGCCCAGCTGAAAGGGATAGTTCTTTTCTTATTAGTTTCATGAGACAGTGATTACTGAAGCAGATAATAGCTTTTAGGAGAGACTAGTGTAGAGCCTGTAACATGCAGCCTGCTGCATATTCCATGACTTACTGAATATTAAGCACAAAAATATAAACAGTAACCTGCACTGAGAGCTGAAAAACACAAGAACTGACAGGATTCTAGCATCGTCGACACCAAGCCATTGATATCAGATACCCAGATCCTAAGAACTTCAATAGTCATCTGAATTAACCTCTTTTTTCCCCCCATCATCATATCATCCTATACCACAGCTGTCCATGGCAGAAGCAATTTTCTGATCTTTATTCTAGTGAATTTATCTGTTACAGCGGTCAGCTAACATTTACATGTGTTCATAGATTTTACTTCTTATATTTAATCCCCGTAGTCCAGAAGTTTATTATTGTCAGCCCCTTTTACTGTGACAGTGAACAAAGATCAAGAACAAGGCCCCAGCCTGTTAGTCCCTTTGCTAGTTAACAGTATGGAGTCAGTCTCTGCCCCACCGCTTACACTTCAGACAAAGCAGCTACAGATGAGGAGAGGAACCACGATCTAGCAGAACACCCATAAGATCAAGGAGTGGCAGCCAACTAGCTATATGATGATTACTCCTTTAAAAATAGCAAGAAGTGATAGTAGACAGGTTTTCATTAGACTGTTCTAGAAGTTAGATTTTATTCTTTAAAGGTAGTGTCCATTTGTTATACTTGCCTCTTCTTTTCTGAGATGCAAACTGGCCTTCAAATGCCCACTTTGATCCATGCATTGGAGACATGCCTTAAGTAGTTTCCATTTTTCTATGAGCAGAACCAATATTTGGACAAAAAAGACACCAGTTACTTTATATCTACCTTTTATATTAAACTGTACAAACCCCTCTTTTTGAAAGGAATATTATTGGAAAAAAACAGCCTTTTTATGTAGCACACTTCTCATTTCTACATGGATTAAGAAAAGCTTGAGTTTCTAATTTTACAGAAGAAATTATTACAGTACAGAAAAGTTAGACGACCCGACCAAACAGCAGGACAAACAGCAATGACACAAAAGGTGAAATTTTCAAGAGTACTCATTGCTGAGCACCTTTCTCACTACACTCAGTGGGAGAGGAATTAAATATCAAATGCTTTCTGAATAATTCCATCTAGCAAGAAAGCAACCACTGTTTTCACCGAGACTAGAATCTGAACCCAGAACCTATACTCTGTTGACTGAAATATAACATTTACATATCTTTACTGTTTACAGTTCCCAGCACTGATGACACAGCAAAAGGATGCAAAGTCAAAGTAAGATCAATTAAAAGTTAACACACTAGACTGCTTTCCCACAGGAATCCAAAAGGCATGAAAGCAACATAAACTTGAAGAGCAACACAAGTACTACCAATTTTCCTGAAAGGGCGTCTTCTGGAACAAGAAACAACTCTAGAGTAGCTTATTCCATAATGCCTAATCCAGCAAATTTCCAAGAGCAGAAGAGTTTAGAGTTCAAAGCATATTCTGTTATCACAACTCCTAGATGTCCATTATATCTTATTTGGATAAAGATTTATAGTGAGTACAGCCACTCAAGTATTGTTCCAGTCTCCTAAAATACAAAGCCAAGTGGTTTAATTCATAGTTATTCACATGACTCTTGTATCTCAGAAATCTCTTTAGCACAAGAAATTATCTTTACATTAAATCCACTAGTAAAAAAAATACTTGTAGATGAAATCGAGTGCCCACCAGTTTTGGGGCACCACTGACAACATCTTTGATTTTATGAGCTATTTTTCCCACGCTTCAAGATTCTCAGGTCTCCTAACCTGACCAGTACTCATGTAAGCATTTCTTGTAATAGAAAACATAGTTGTTCTTGATCCCTTACCTACACTGACGTCAGAGGAAGTTTGGTTGCAGAAAGATGACATGATGTCCAAGATAAACTAAAGAAAAAAGTTTAAGAACTTTTCATGGTCAGGGTCTGCTGATCTGTGAAAGCCTGACTCAGCAGCAGCTTAGCAAAAATCAGGCCCCTATTGGGCGAGGAGAGGGATGGGATCCCAGAGCTGGTCAGCTGGAGAGGTCAGTGGTGGGACCGCAGGGAAGGTCAAGGGCCTAGAAGGCAGTGTCTGGGCTCTGTGCCCAGCAAGGGCAGACAGGAAGGGCTAGCGAGGCACCAACAGAGTAATTCTCTTGCCTGCCTTGCTCCAGTCCCTCCACAGCCCCCAGCAGGATCCCAGCACTGGGCTATGGCTCACCATCCATGGATGGCAGCTCCTCCAGGCTGGGACTTTGGGGACACCAGCTTAAAAGCAAACTCTCTCATAAGCAGACATTAAAAAAAGAAAGACTATTAAAAAAAAAAAAAAGAAAAAAATGGGACATCCCACTACTTATATAAATGATAACATGAGCAAGTCTATATCCTGTGCTGAGCCGGGATCTCCCGGCCCTTATCCCAGCCTGTGTCATGCCATCTAGTGGCTGTTCCTCACAAATCGAGATGATCTCAACAGCCCAGGAGCATCTGTTACTTCTAGAAGGACCATGAGATAGACATGTACATAAGCACCAAAAGCTGAAGAAGTCAATAGGCAGAGAAACAGAAGAACAGAGACACTTTTAAAGAATTTATATGAAAAAATTATGAGCAAAGGAAAATTATTTGATGGGACAAATACAATACATTTGTTCCCTGGAAAAAAGACCTCCAAATGATTTAATCTGTCAGTTAAGAATTCTTCTGGCCCTACCCAGACTGACAAGGCACAGTAGGATGGCTTCCTATCAGATTCAGCTGCTCTTGCATTGCATAGGACACTTCAACAGCTGCCCTGACAAGCTATAAATAATTAACTTAATCCATATTGTGCAAATAACAGGGCAAGAAAGATTACAAAATCCATTTATGCAATTGAGACATGTTACATTGGGACACTCAGAATACACCTCAGCAAGCTGATCGTCCTTTTTAGTTTTTATACATAAGATGGAAAATACTAATACAGACATAGCATAAACTAAATTTTATCTAAAATATGGAGCACCTAGTCTGGAAAAAAAAACATTTTCAAAATACTCATTGAGATTGTCATACAGCACTACTAATGATAAACTTCAACAAAAAACCCCACAAAAATAGTGGTTTATTCTATTTATTCCATTCAACTTATGTTCTGGCAAGAAGAGGACAGTTTTCCTTTATCTTGAAATCTTCACAAATTATTCCAGCAAATCTTTCTTGATGCAAATCTCTCAAATCATGAAAATTTCTGCAAGTGTTGTCCACAATGCAAAAAGTCTCCAAAGAAATGTGACTAATTACAAATATGCATACTATTCAATCATTTAAATATCATCATACTATTGATAGTACTCATTTCCTTGCCTAGGGAAGGCAAACTCTTATCACTATTGCTTGGTGAGCCTTTATAACCTTCTTCAGTGACTCCTAAAAAAAAAAAAAAAAACACACACAAATTCAGCATTTTTGTTCCAGCCTTCCCTTATAAAGGATCTCTCAAGATCACTGCACACTCCAGAATTATTAAATTGTTTATACCACATCTCACACACTATTTTAAATAAGCATCTGAGCGACAGGAGTGAGAGCCATCAGAAATAAGAGCTAGTTGCCAAGTTATGGCAATGCATTGGAACTCCTCTTCCTCAAGGGAAAGGAGAAATGAAAGGCAAAATGACTCCAGACAACACCATCTTTAGCAGGGCAAAACCCATAACTGGAAAAGCACAGGCAAGCAACACTCCCAGAAAAATACAACAATGCTCTGATGAAGATGTACCAAGTGAGTTATCATGCCTGTGGAAATACATCCACAGACTAAGTCCAGCAGGGGTCATAGCATTCACACCATCAGACATCTCATCTATGGTTACAACTAGGTATTTTGAGTTTCCCATCCAGCTCCACAGAACTTCCTGGTGCAAGAAAGGAAAGGCTAGAACAGACAGATCTTAATGTTTCCTTCTTGCAATTCCTCATTTCCTTCAACTTTTAGTCTTACTCCTTCATAATCCCTGCCTTAACACCATGACTCTACCCCTTTCAGATGAGAGTTTTTGCTCAGAATCTACTTTATCTTTGATTCATCCACAACTGTGACATCAAAAGTTCCTTCAAAGTTTCCAAACAGAATAATTATAAATATGCTTTGACAGTGATTCCCCTAGAGAATTTTGTTGAATGGACCCCACTGCAACACCTGTCCCTAAATCTTGTGGATCTCCACTGATCAGCATGAACTCCTGAAAATCCAGGTTGATTCATGACACATGCCATGTGGCTCAGCCTCTCCAGACCTTGTTTGCTACTTGCTAGCCTGCAGAATCACATTCCTCAGCAGATCACTGCTGCCTCAAGTTCCAAGCACTGTGTTAGAAGAAAACTGATTACCTTTCTGGTCCAGGTTGTTTCTCTGGAAAGATGACATTTCCCTTCCTTACATTTGTCCCCTACTCAGTTGTCTACTTCTGCTCTGCAGCTTTCCAACTCAAGGCTGGCTTACTACTCCCTTCATACAGCCTTCTTGACATATTGCTTCAATGTCTTTCATTTCACCTCCTTCTCCCAGGCTGTGTTTCATAAAGACCATGCTAAAAAAAAAAGCAATGTCTTCTATTTGACTTATCCAAAACTTGTGCTCATTAAGGTGTGGTGGTTTTTATTTTGCTTATGCATTTCACTGTTCACACTTCAGAAATTCCTTTTCTCTTTTGATTACTGCTGGGGATCTTTAAGGCAGTTAAAACCTGCCCAAATAAGCTAAAGACAAACCATGAGTAAGTGTATCTCAGGCATTCAGGTCTGTTGTGGACAGAAAGTATACACTGTTCTAAAAACAAGATTGGCTGCAGAAGCAGCTATTTGATCAGCACAGTTAAACAACAAGTACTTAGAAACCTGAGTATCAATATCTGAGTAATCAGATACATACATTTAATATCATATCCAGACATTCAATTCTGCTGTTTTCCCTCCTTCCTGTTCCTATGACACCAAGCTCCCTTAAGTGAATGTTTCATGACAACACTCACCAGAATTTCCTCCCATTCTTGTCATCTGGTTCATCTTCCATGGAGAAAATAAAGCCTAAGTACATACTCCATGAGAGTTTCACCCCCTTCTGAAACAAAAAAAGTGCCCATAACACATCCAGTCTCTCTACTTTTTTCCCCAGCTGGTAACTTCAATCCCAATAACTTCTAGCTCCAAGAAAGCATAACCAGCTTCTTCCATTTGGTGCAACATGGACCTGTCCCATGTTATCTATTCACCACTCCCCCATTTCCCATCCTCTGACTAGTTTACAGTTTTCCTCCTGTGGTTCTTAGTCTTCAGGATCCAGAAAACATGGTTTAAGCCCTCCTTTGTGCTGTGCTCTTCTCTCCAAAGAGTTAAAGTCTTTCTGTTGCCACCCTCACAGTGCTTTTTCCCCCATAACCCAAGTTAGGATCCCCAGCTTCTCTGACACAGCTAAGCATTCCCCATCTATGCTCAGCTTGGAAAATTCACCTGAGCACTTCCACTCTAATTTTCTGAGCCCCATAGTATTTCCTGAGCAGCTTAGGAACCCAGGAAACTAGCTGGGAACACAAGCATCAGGATGAAGAATCCACAGGTGTGTCCATCTGGCAGAATAACACCTCAGGCTCCATGAGGGCAAAGTCTTGAATTATTACCCCTCCTCAGCTTCCTTGATGGTAAAGGCAGTGGACCTCCATCCTTGGCTACGTAGTACTCCTCAGCATCTCCCTTCTTATTTCTGATCTCACTGGAGAGGAGACTTGGTTACAGAAGAGACCATCACCTGCCAAGCAGGTTGGTCAGTGTCTGGCTCCTTGGTGTGGAGCAGTGGGTTCTCCTCCTCACAGCAGTGTTGCTGTATTCCAGGATCAAGCCAGCTGGCTTCCTCCAGCTTGAGTGTCCTGCAGATGAAAGCCATATACTCCTATTTTTGCAATTCAGTCATCACCTATAGTAGCTGTTGTAGCTCACTTGGCAACTGGCATGTTTCACTTCAGGTGGTATGTCTCATCTGGCATCCTTTAACAGAAGTATCAGGACTATGTTGCCAACAAGTCAGGACCAGAACCAAGGTGGAGAACTCCAGAGACAATGACAGAAGCAGAAACTGCAACAGAGACAGTGGAGTGCCTTGTTTTCCCCCTTGAGCAGCAGAAAATAGGCACCTGCTTTTAAAAGTTTTTTCTCTCACCTGAGGAAGTGAGGTGGTTTCTACCAAACAAACAGTGGTTAATTTTGGTTTCCTTGCCACCCTAAACCCTCTTAGTAGCCTAAGGAAAAAAAGCCTGCAGTCCAGCAGAGTTTACTTTTTCTTTGTTGGAAGTAAACAGCTTCATGACAGCAAGCTTTTCAGGCATAAAATAGCAGTAGACTCTAAATGAGCTTTTTCCTTTTCATACAGGTTTGACTTCATGAACACTTTGTCTGAGGTCTCTGCTCTGCTAGGCTGGAAACCCTGAGATGAAGCAACCATACCTGCTTTGCCCAGCCTATGTAACTTTTTTCAATACACATCCCATTCTTGCAAAGGAGAAATTTATATCTAGCTGTGATTTCTCTAGCCCTGAACAATTTTTTCTAGTAAAGAACTCCTTCACCAGTTACAACTCCCCTTTCTGTCCCACATCACGATGCGTCCCTTCAACCACTGCAGTGGGAGTCCAAAGAGCATAGCAATCTCTTGCTAAAATACTTAGACATTTCCCTTCTGTTTCTCTCTACTTAGTGTCATTTAGTCTGCCACACCTGCTTTCAGCTCCTTCAAACAACAGTCCCATCCTGCTGAGAAGGCAGCACCTACAGGAAGGCACTGACCTTGTTTAAGCCATCTAAGTAATACTGGAACAACAGGATGGGGCAGGACCTGCCCCATTGCTGGATTCATAGTATTTCTATAAGAATTGGTTATCAATATCACAGAACCTCCAGGCACAATTAAGAATGCCCAGCTAACTATTTGCTAGTCAAACAAATATTAGTATTGACTGAATCCTGAAGTGCCAGTTATGCTTGACTTATGGCAAGCCCTCCCCAACCAACTACGCTTCGCTGTAATGAATGTGCGAGCTGTGTGGATTGCCAGGATGGCCCAAGTCCAATATTGACAGAAAGCTAGGGCTCAATGATCCAAAGCAGCCACCTTGCTGCTGGAAAACAGGGGATTGAAGTGTCACCTCATCATCCACTGGAATGGTATCATGACAGAAGCAGCATTTTATCAGAGTGCTATAAAGGTAGTTTTGGCCAAGTGAATTGGTTACTAAAGAAAAAAATCCTAAAGCACCAAATACAAACCCTTTTTTACAAACCATCAACTTTTATTTTTCATTTGGGTTTGGTTTTTTTGGAGGGTATACATCCCCAGGAGAACTATAAAATTGACACTATGTATCCTATATCTTTCCAATTAAGCTCCCAAAGTCAATTATTAAAGGCTTGGAATTGAAGTTAATTCAAATCTGAGATTTTACATCTTCAATGTGCATATTATGATTTTATTTGAGAAGATCCTGTAGGAATTACCAGACTTCCTTTAAGTCTACATTACTCAATGTTTTTAAGGTTGATTTGACTGGATCTATGCTTTAAAAACTTTAACAGATATATGAATTTTTGTGCATTGCTAGTACTAGGCCACATACTATTATTTTTCCATGTAATAACTTCATGTTGCTATGCTACCAAGAGCTAAATTAACATACTAAACAGTAATTAACACATGGACAACACCCTGTAATGTGGTCACTCGCAGTTTTACAGACAGGAAAAGCTGAGACACCAAGAGGAATTCTTAGATCATATAGCAAATCAGCAGTAGCATAGGTATAGAGAAAATAAATCTACACTCCTATTTCTACAATGTCTGGGCTAGGCACTTTAAGTGACTAAACCATCCAACTAATTCTATTACTTCAAAATATTGCTTTGAATTTGTTGAAATTTTACAGCCTTCCATCCAATGCTGAGGGGTTTGATTTTCATTTATTCTAGATTCTTATAAGAAAAATCCAGGTTCCTTCCTAAATTCTTAGAAAGCAGCCACTGCAGCACTGCAGAGCTAAATCAAGAAAGTTCCCATGATTTCACTTCCAGCTCCCACCTGCTTCTGTGGCAGGGCAGACAGGGAAGAAGACTTTTCCAGTGTTCAAACATTCACAGATCTACATATACAGACATTTCCACCAGATTCTCCCAGCTGATCCAGCAACAGACCCCAGGAGAAATTTCCAGTTATACCTAGAGCTCTTCACTCTCCTTTTGCCTGCAAATTCCACCTCTTTCCGAATAATTACATTGCACAGATCTTACCCAAGCTCCTCAAGTACTTTTGGTTGCAGCTCTGCCTTCCTACATATCAGTAAGTCCATTTGCTCTAGTGCTTTTAAAGCAGAACATCAGCTGTCAACCTTGGAGCCCTCCTCAGAGGAGCAAATGGCACACACAAACTCAGGGAAAAGCAAATCCCCTGCCTCACCCCACCCCACGTGCTTTCTAGACAACCACTACTCCCCTGAAATAAATGTGGCCATCCAGGAGGAATTGTCCTGTAGAGACAAATCCAGTCCACACATCAGTTCAAACACTCTCATCATGAGTAGGGATCACTTCCAGATACATTTACAGCTCTTTCAAAGGTTTAATTTTTTACTATTAAAAGTCCATTCAATCAAAACATTACAACAGCTTGGTGTCCTTCAAAGGCCTTGAAACTGAGCAGTTATGCAGCTTGCTCCAGGGACTACCAATTGCACAAGCTTTGTAGAACCTCATGTGTCATTTTATGCTGCCAATTTGTTTGCATAATAGTTGGAAGGTGGTGCCCATTAAATTTCTCCTGCAGTTTGGTGGGCCAGTGCTAACTTGCCTCTGGTTCAAAGCCAAAACATAGAATAAAATGAAAACTAAAGCATTTGTAAAATCAGCATCTTGTGCTTAATTAAGCTGCTAAAGTTTCTCTTAAATTTAGGTAGCTACTTCCTGGTTAGTATTTTACTAATTCCTTTAAGGTAACCAGAACCTTTACCAACAGTTACACTGGCTCTACTGCAGGTAAATTGTACTTTTTATTTCTCCAGTCTTTAGCAATTCTGCCTCTTGAAGCTTGTTCCTTTTAACTAGAAATATCCAACCCAAAGTGATATTTATCAGTTTATGCCAGTTAAGAATCTGAAAAGGTTTGTTGCTGCCTGAAACAGATGTACTTACTCTTATAACTCCTTTAGATTAATATACATGGTTACCAGTGATGGAATTTTCCTGTGTATTCAGTTTAGTGCTGGTAAAAAACAGCAAAATTATGCAATTAGCAAGAAGCTAAGATTTTGAATAAATTTTACCATTCAGAAGTTCTACATAAACTTCATGCTGCAGGGTTGGACAATTAATACAAATGTGGTCTTAGCAGTTGGGCTCAAAAGTCACCCTCCATACTCCTGTTAGATACCCTGAAGTTCACTAATCCTGGTAACAATACAATCCATGAGGCACTCATGTTTATTCTAGAACTAGTACCATGAAATTTTGTGCCTCAAGTGCAGTCCACAGATGACACATGATTCCCTAGTCATAACGAAATCAGTTACAAGTAGGATCAAGACAGTAATGGAGATTTTACAGGTAATGGTGCCCAGTCTATTCCCAGCTCAGATAATTAAAATACCTACCAAGATGCGTTTACAGACATTTGTTGAGACCACAGCAAACTGAAGCAATTCAGAGCAGCTCTGCTTTTTCCCCACTTCCATTAACAAAGAATGTCATGAGATCTTTTTAGATTACAAATTCATCATTTGCAATAAATAATTGATGCTGACACTTCAAATCACATGAAAGCACTCATTACTACTTGATTAGCTTCCGCTTGTACTTAACCACAGTAGAAGCAAATTACTTCCATGGCCTCCAATGGCCTGACACACCACCAAAAGCCTAACATCACTGGTAGGAGGTCACTTCTACTGACATGCATGTTTTCCCATCGCAGTCACAAAAGAGCAAACATTGACCAATTTAAGCAACTTGTTGTTTTGAGATGAGTATGTGAAGAATTATCATTACCTTGATCCATCCTTGTGTAGCAAATGTCTAGATCACCTATCAGTGGCATCTTGCAACACCTTTTCCAGCCTCTTCCCCACTTAACGTGGATGGCGTAATCCTGAGCAGAGTCAATGCACTTGGGAACATTCACAATGTATTTTACTGTTCCCACAGCACACAGCTGGCTTAAGGATTATTCACAACAGGAACACCCATGTCCCTAATTCTCTTGGCAAATGGTAGAAACTGAAAATGCTGGAATTAAAACTTTTGAAGAGTGATCCCAAAGGTCAAGATTTTGTCCAAACACAGTGAGAGCCTACAAAGCTTATTCTGATGAAACACAGTGACCTCACCTACACTTACAGCAGAGTCACAGTTGCCCTATCTTATGTCTTCAGGGAAGAGTTTCTTAGAAACAATGCTATCATCTAGCCTCCCCCCAGTTTAGCATTCCTTACAACACTTAATTTAACCACATCTGGGGAAATATGCGTATACTTCCCTTTTTTGCAAAACATTTTATATGTTTCCTGTGTCAGTGATGAGGGGAACAGGAGGAAAAGGCCACAAGGCCTTTCAAAAGAAGATGAAACTGATATTGAACATTTTCCTAGTCCAGGTTGCCTTTGGTTGTTTCATGAAGGAAGCGTATTCAATCATGCAGAGCTTTTCAAATCTTCTAGTCACACCTTCTTGCAAGTTCAAGTGTGAGATCTAGAGTTTCCCAGACACACTAATCTATTGTTGAGACAGGCACTCCCCCAAAAATGGTTTGCCATATCCTTCTAAAGACTGTACCTGATATAGTGTAGAAGCTGGGGGAAGCATACGCATGGGTATTTACCCTGGCTAAACACTGCATGAGCTAACTCTGGAGCCATCTAATCTCCTGTCTCCAAAGGCAATCATACTGCCTTTCAAAAGCTATTTATATAATTACTTGTTGTACTCTTTGCCTCGCCTTTTATTATTTTTGCAACATCAATACACGCACAAGCATATCCTCATCACTGCCACATCATTGATTTTCTTCTGAGGCACCTAGCCCCCTCACTCCTCTCAGCCATGGCACATCACAGAAACACTCCCCTGCAGTCTGTCACCCATCCACGTGGATTACACAGGTTGCCCTCTCTGCAAAGACAACTACTTGCAATACCCTGCCAGTTCCCTTCCATGACCAAGTTATCCTGAATTCCAAGTTCCTTTTCCCACGAACCAAGCATTCAGCTAAGCCCAAGGCAGGGACATCACTCTAATATTTATCTACATGACACAGTGAACTTCCCTAGCCTGTATCCACTGCAGTGGCAGTGCTAATGCTTTTTAGCCAGTGGAAATCAGACCACATCCATGAAAGATCTTATTGAAAAAAAACCTGCTGTGTGCAGCTAACACAGAAGGCCTGGTTTCAACCCCACAAGTTGCTGCATCAACAGGGCCAAGGAAAATGAGCTAGTGTGCTCTGTTTCAGCCTATACCACAAAAACAAGATCATACCTTGGACTTACACTACACTGGTCACACATCTTTCAGGTACCCTTGTTAGCTGTCCCAAAGAACATATATGTAGAGTATACAGATCGCACTTTCCACTTGCCCTAAAAAGTCACCCTTCCAACTTATTGAGGTAGTACTTTTGCCCCATATATCTAAGATCTCAGGAATGTCTTGAAGTTCCAGAATACTCTGCTGTTGCAGAGAGTTTTTCCCCCTTCAGTGTAAGGAGCTCAGGCAACTCAGACAATAGAATTGCTAACCATATTGTGGGCTTGTTACTGGTTTAGTTTTGTTTTTTTTCAAGTAAGCCATTTAAGAAAGATTGTTCCTCATTTCTCAACATCACTTCTGCCCACTCACTGCTTTTCCAGGTAGCTAAGTCCAGCTGAATCTCTAACAGTGGAACTGCTCAGGTAATATGTAAAAAAGACTCGCAGTGAAGGTGTAAACCATCCATTAACTCATGCACATGCAGCTCCTCAGGCCAGCATTTTTAGAAGACAACTGGTAGCAATAGTAGGTGGATACTTTGACCTAGAAGGATGTAGAAAAATAATTAAACCAAGCAGATTGCCAGAAGACTTGCTAATTAACTTCCTCCAGAACCAGTCTATCAGCAGGACGTAGGTTGAAGCAATTAGGCATAGGAGATTTTTCTACCTTCACCAACTGTTTCATTTTCTAACCACTTTGCTCTAGCCACACACATATTGAACCTTGGGGATCTGTATGCTCTGTGTTATTGTCATGGTTTAGGGCCAGCCAGCAACTAAGCACCACGGGCTTCAGGGAAATCTCTGCTCCAGCACCCCTCCTCCCTGTCATTTCTTCACTCACCTTGCTATCTGCATAGTTGTTTCTCTTACATCCCACTCCTGTCTCCACTGCAGGATTCCAGCAGGTTTCCCCCCCCCCCCCTTTAAACATATTATCACAGAGGTGTTATCACTATTGATGAGCTCAGCCTTGGCAAGAGGTGGGTCCAGCCTGGAGCAAGGGAAGCTTCTAGCAGCTTCTCCCAGGAGCCACCCCTGTGGGTGTCCCCTCTCCCCAAGCCCAATACAGTTACTCTTTAGGATAGGTGGTTACAGCCTATCACAAAGGCATATCTTATAACTGCATTTCTATAGGTAACTGGACTATGACATTAATATTAAAGGCTTGTTAAAATCTGAGCCACTGCAACACTGGGCTTCACAGAGAATTCACACAAGTTGGCCTGTGCAATATATCAGGCAGGTTTCCCCCAAAACCAGCAGAAATAAGCTGAACTTAGCAAGCAAAGGTTAAAAAAGTTTTTCATCTAGCATTACAAAGCAACACAGCTATCAGAGCTGATCTTTACACACTGAGCAATCTGCTTCTTTACAATACCGCTAACCCCCCCCAGACACTTCTTTATTCCCACAGAAATCAAGAAAAATTTTACTAATTATCTTTATAGGTTGCAGGCTGGACTTTTTATCTTTCATGGAAACTGTGCAATTCAGACAACACAACTGCAGGTGTTCTCTTTTTCAAAGGGAAACTAATAGCCTGTTTTACTCTCAATTCCTAAAGAAGGCATGCACTTTCTAACTGTCCTTTAATGGCAGGGAAAAGCATATGCTGAATAAGAACGGAAGTGTTACACTGCAGGCAGGTTAATTCAACGAAAGCAGAAGTGCCTTTTGCAGACAGCAAAAAGGGGCATCAGGGCACCAGCCATCCCTGGGGTTACAGAACCACCACTCTCCCATCATCTGTCTCAGACTCCTTTGCATAGACTCAAGCACTTGAGCCTGAACCCCACTTACAGAGAGGTCACACCAAGCAGCCTGCCAGCAGGACAGAAAGCCCCTTGGACCTGCACCCTGAGTACCAGAAGGGCATGTCCCCTCATACTGCCTGCCCCACACCTCTGAAAGGCTGGGACATGAGACACCCACCTCCTTACACAGACTGCACCATGCAGGGGAACACACAGACCCCTCATCACTGCAGCAGCCCAAGCTCAGACAACTCCCATGGAGGAGCATCAGTCACCCCAAGGGAGGAGCCAGCATCAGGCAGCCATTTTGCTTACCCCCAACCAAGAGGAGACCACCAGGCACACACCCAGGACATACAGTAGCCCACAGCACTCAACAAGCCAAGGAGCCTCAGAGGTTGCCAGAGGGCAAACACAGGAACACAGCCAGAGCACAGGGCTGACAGACTGCCTGCAGGAGCCATCACAACCAGGGTAATTGCTGGTTCCCCACATCTCTCCCCCCAAACCACCAAGATACCCAAGAAACCACCACAGCACCAGCCAGCCCTCAACCAGCCCACTTCTTCCCTTCCCTCCCCATTTATTAACTATATACAGGTGCGCCCTGTTAGTTACTAACACAGCCCACCTGCAGCAGAGCCCATGCACTGCCCCAGAGTACAGCTGAAGGTAAAAAGCCTTATTTAGCCTCCTCTTTTTCTGTCATTCTCTTCTATTTTTTTCACTTTTTAATATCAGCATGGGTATTTTGCCTGAGCTGTGTTTCCAGTGGTTTTTCAGTCAGGCGTGCCCTAATGCACTTGCTTCATTGTGCTCCACTGTCCTCGTTGTTGCTCAGCAGCCCCATGCCAGAGGATGAGCAAAAGGATCTCAGATCCTTTCTTACCATCTCCTTGGGTTGAAGGAAGTAAACTTTTATCTCCTGGGTAGACACTGCACTCCTGTCAAACTGGGTGAGCTGCTTTGGGCAAAATTCCCCGACTGAAAAGAGCCACCACTGCCACAGAGCTGATGCACCCTTCCCTGCAGAAAGAATGGAACCTGTCTAAGCTGTCATTGGGACGGTGCATCATTGCAATGGATTGTTCATATAATGGTGGCATCAATAAGTTCCAACAAAGTCACAAGCTCCTCCGTTCAGTACGGACATAGACCCAGCCCTAAATGCCTGAAATTTAAGTGGGTGAGACAGACAAAGAATGTTGAAATGAGGTATAAGAAATTAAACTATTTTCCCACAGTCGCTCAAAAGGTCTGTGGCAAGCTGAAGCACAAAACCTGAGTCTGCATCTGGTCATTGACCGCAGAGGCCTTGTTCCCTCATCTCCCAGTCAGTACATCTGAAATGCTTTTTGCCTCCTGCCTCCTTCCCCTTCCTTAATCTTACCTAGTCTCTGAGGCTTACTTCCTGGCCCATGCCAGGTTTTGGCAGACATTGCCTACACCTCCCAGCCCTAGGAGCAGTTATGTTATTATAGTTGTCCAGTTCTAATGATGGTGCTTGTCTCTGTCCTCCCTGTTTTGCCTTGTCATGCTCTCCACCTGGTGTTTCTGAATTGCTTCTACAGACTGCAACCCTGTTCAAACCCAGGGCCGGTTATACAGGCACTGGGAGTTGGATGAAGTAAGGACGATAGTGCTGTATCACAGATGTGTCCTTAACTGCCACCACACAAAAAAAGTCTCCTTAAAAAGCCTGTAAAGTTCAGGGTAAGTAATGTCAGAGTTTCCCAGACCTATTATTTTTGAAACCGTAAGTTTGTTCACTAGACTGTAGTAGCAGAATGAGCTATAGAACAGGAAATGACTCTGTCCTGTCCAGCCCTGGGGTAATCTTTAAACACTCTTTATGAATCAGAGGTACAGATGGTAACAGTTTTTATTAATGAACTATTCTCCAGTGCTAAAATGCTGCCAAGAACTTAAGCAATGTCCATGTTTCACTGNCCTCCTGACACTCACCCTTCACATATTTATAAACATTAATTAGGTCACCCCTCAGTCTCCTCTTTTCCAAGCTAAAGAGACCCAGCTCCCTCAGCCTTTCCTCATAAGGGAGATGCTCCATTCCCTTCATCATCTTTGTGGCTCTGCGCTGGACTCTCTCCAGCAGTTCCCTGTCCTTCTTGAGCTGAGGGGCCCAGATCTGATAGGGTCCAACAAAACATCTGTTACTTTCTTCAGTGTGGGTGCATTCAACAATGATGCTACAAAGCTCATGTGTCAGCAACATTCCTATTTTAAAAAATCATCATCTCTCTATTTTTTTTTGCTAGTTACCAAATAACACCACTGGATGGGCCCTTCTGAGTAAGAGGAAAGTTTCTACACATCAAACTCATTAAAATTCCAGAGGAACGCTGGGATTCAAGGAACTTCCCTGATCCCTAGGACACAGTTCACAAGTCCCCACAAGTACCACAAGTGGCAAGGGTTCCTCAGTATATTGTCCCTACACTTCATAATACCGTTGTCTAATACAGACCACTCGCAGATAAGCCAGTCTACAGGCACATCCTAATATGCAGCAAATACCAGGTAACAGGAAATAATTTCATCTAAGGTAGATGAAAAGGAGTTACAGAGTTATTTCTTCTAGAAGCACATGCTCCTAGAGCTACTTTTTTTTTTAAATAATCAAGGTTAGTAGAACTCCTTATTTTTAAACCTGCCTAGTACGTCCCATTGCAGAGCCAAAATTTCAGATGCTTATGCATTTGTCAGCCAAACTGCTGGCCAGCAATTTTCCATACTAGGTGAAAAACTCTTAGTCTTAGTCCCCCATTATTTGGAAATGTTTAGTCAAAACTATCCATCCATTTCTGAGAACAAGGCTAAGGGTTGATTTTGATGTTAAAAAATTACAGTGTTGACTGTTGTTTTTTTCGGGGGAGGACTGTTCTTTCTTTGTTGTTTTTTATTTTTGTTAGAGGAAAGCTAGAGAAGCATTTTCTATGAAGAAGAGCGTTTAAATTTGAGCTGGACCCAGTGTTCCCTAAAAAATCTGCCCGTGTTTGCACAAAACACAAAAAGCCTTCAACAAGACTTTTCTCCAGCAGAGTTATTTAATAGCTTCATTTAATGGCTTAAATATCATCCTCATTGAGTGTGCATTCACACAACTCCTCTGCATGCCAAGGCTGTGCGTGCATCACCCCTGCAGAGCATCTGTTCATGCCTAGATCTCACAGCTCCTTTATGTTACTGTTCTGTATGTTTACATGCCATCCTCAGAAAAACACAGCCCAGGCCTATGTGTGTCAGAACCAAATTTTCAGTGTTTTCTGTGCACTAGTGACCTGTCAGCAGGGTTTCTGGTCCAGAGAATGCAAGGGAAAGCAAGAAAGCAGTTTGGGCAGTATGGGGAAGGAATATGGCTTATTCTACAGCAGGACACAACTGAGAACACGGGAAATAAAGACTGGGAAGTAAATTGGGGAAAAAAAAATGGCTGGGCAACATAGCCTGGGATGGAGATGGCAAAGACTCTTCAAGGACTCTATGAGGTCCATGGATAATAAGGAGAAATTGGAGGATGAGCAAAGGACTAAGGACAGGAAGGAATATCGCTTAAGGGGGGTGGGAAGGAGGGGGGGATAGAGATAGATATGGACTGACAGAGAAAGGATATTACATCTGGGTACAACAGGGATGGAAGTTAATAGCTGGAGGGAATTAATGGATAAATCCATGCCCACCGGGATATTTCCTTGCAAGGCCTGAAAGGGCAAGCAAAACCTCATGGCTTCCTCACTGTCAGAGCACACCAACGAAACCCGCTTGAAAAGAATCCTGACCCCTTCTCGTACCGACGTGCTAAAGCCATGACAGCCTCTTCCTGGTGAGGACTCACCAACATCCTCAGGAAATCTCCCTCATGTTTTTGAACACAGCAAATTTAAAACTAAGCTGAAGATACAGTCAATCTCCCCAAAGTGATTCCAAAATCTGCAGAAGAGCTCAACGAAAACAGCCCAAAGCAAACAAAGGCACACATTGATTTCAGTTGAAGATACTTTTACCACTCACTCAGGAGTCACACCAAGCCACAGTGACTTTTTTCACTCTCCCACTGTTACATCGTGGGAGCATTCACCTGGGTCAGCTACTGGCATCCAGACCTTGCCATGCTCTAACTGCTGACAACCAAGCAGATCTGTAGCACAGTGTGGTTCACGTACTGGCCGTTGCTCTTGCTTTATTTACACAGAGCAAATCTGTTGCTCCTTGCAGTGGGAAGTTTTAAGAAAGGACAAACACGGGATTATCACTCAGAAATTACTGGCTTCTTTCTCTGTGCTCAGAGCCTTGTCTGAGGCCACCCACGCAGACGCAGCTGGGGTTATCCAGGGTAAGCTGGGGTTGCACACAGGAATCCTTGGCTTCCAACCCCACACTTGGTTACTCGACCTCTCTGGCAAGCCTGCCGTACATAGAGGCAATACTGTTGCAGATTTTCCTCAGCTGGCACCATGGGCATCCCCCAAGAGGACTGACAGCAAGAGAAGCCCCCACATACTTTGATCCCTTCCTCTAATAATGACTAGATAACAAACATATAATTGGCCAGCCCGGACACAGGCATACTGGGAGAGGTTTAGGGCAGTTCCATCAAGGCCAGCAGGTTCTTCCCCAAACTGTTCCTGCAGAAGAGGGTGCACTGCCATGCTCGGTGCCTTGTTTGCTTGCTGGCCAGTGAGGCCACAAGGAAAGCTTTGGCATCTCAGACATTAATAAACAAAGTGATTGTTCTCCTCAATCCCACAAGATGGCAGGAGATGCTCAAAAATTCATCCTCGGTCAGCTGGAAGGGCCCTTTCTCTGTGAAGAGTTAAATGAAACCATATTTTTTAATAAGACAGGAGAAGCCTGGCAAAAGCATATCAGCGAGTGTTCAGGCATCTCTTAAGAGCAGTGGGGTGTTATGTCAGTGATTCTGTGGCACTGACAGACCCATGTGGGGGAGTGTTTTATGTGGGAACAATCTCCAGAATTTGCTTTCTTGTAAGAAGAAAAAAAAGAGACTGAGCAAACTAAAAGTGGACAGAGGAAACTGCAACTGGCTTGTATAAAGTTTTTATTTTTAATATCAGAGCTTGCAGACACTCTGCCTGCAGCATTCCTTACATTACTCACAGCATGAAGACATGAGAAAGCCAGGAAAATCCAGACAGTTTGTCAAGAAAGGTCAATTTTTATTCCCTTTAGTTTACAGCTGACTTCTCCCTCTGTTAAGCCCTTTTTTTTCCAAGGACCTAATTAAAAGCATGTTCCTGCACCAGATCATATCCCACCCTTAGGATAATAATAATAATAATCAAAACCAATCTGAAATTAGTGAATTGACTACTAATTAATAGCCCTGTGAATGAGTCTAATACTTCATGAAACAAATATAAAGAAAAGGTCACCTAAAATTGAACAAAGTGTCTATAGCAGTATTTCTGATGCAGAAAGCATTGAAGATAGTCTTTGTGTGATCACCTTCAGCAGGAAGAGGTAGGAAATACCCAAACAATCACCCCAAAATGTGCCAGCTCAGCTACCTCAGTGGGTTTTCCTGTCACTGCACCAAGTAACCATTCAGAGGTCAAAACAACCCAGTTCGGCTGATGAAGTAGGCTGAGCCCTGACCTGATGTGGCCATTTGCATTTCACACTGGATGAAGCCCTTTGCCCACAGAGATGCCAGCTGGGGCCAGGGTGCCAGGGTGATGGGCATGTCGGCCCAGCACTGCTGAGGCACAGGTCCACTGCTTCTCAAGATGCAATACTGCAAGCAACAGTGCTACAAGATGTTAAAAAGAAAATTTTTGTTCTCAGAGGGTAGTACCTGACTGCCAATAGGTCTGCACTATGGAGCTGCATCTATTAATATGAGACAAGAGACCCTAAAGCACATTATCTATCCCTGATCTATCAAGTCTTCCCTTTCATGCTTTTTTCCCCAAATATTTTTATAGGGCTAAAGCCCCTGGTAGGCACCTTGTGTGATTTCATGTGTTGATTCAATCTCCTACCTTAAAATACATTTTTACATTATAAACACTTAAACATTTATGGCATTTTTTTTCCTACACTGCATCTGAAATATACATCTGTACTTTATTTCTCTGATCTATGCTGTGCCACTTCAGCAGACATATTTTTGTATCTGATTTGTACTGACTCAGATACGGGTTTTCTGCAGGCTTTCCAGAAATTGCTGATACTGTGGCACTCTCTTTGATGAACTTATTCCACCTAGGACACAGTGTGTCTTATTTGACTGTTACTGTCTGTCCCCTTGTGGCCAGAAACCAGAGTGAACTCAGCCTAGAGATTCAAACAGACCACACGCCTTGAGTAAGAAGGAGCAGCTTATTTGCTGAAGAAGGAAGTTCTTGTATAGCATACTAGTCCCCAGAAAGCCTTAGATTTAAGTATTATGGAAGTCATTTTCATCTTCAAACTTCAGATTCCCTTTTTTAATATCCTGAAATCTGGTCACATTCACATCTGAGCTCTAGGTTCAGCTATGATCTATCTGCAAACGAAATCTGCATCCCGGCCTGAACTTCAAATACGTTGGTGGTTGAATCACTCCTGAGGCATGAACAAATTCAGAAATAATGGTTCCATTTCACAGATTCTCATTCACAGTGAAACACACACAAAGTCTGGGGCTACGTGCGTACAAAGCTTTGCACAAATGACAGTAAATACCCTCTATGCGGAGAACAGAAAATAACATTAGATTCTGTCCCAAAGTCTTTAATGCCTATCAGTTTTGGTCAGACAAGTGCAATTAAATCTTTTCTTCAGGTAGTTGACACTGTAAATTCAATCAATATTTTCTAAATTTTAAGTTGAGCAGCAACGATTACAACAGCTAGACTAAGCATAAAGGTTTGGGAAGAATGAGGCCTTCCTCAGCGAAGTGAGAAACACAGAAGGATGTATAGGTGAGAGGCACCACGGACTGTAAAACGGGAGCTGCAGGAGAAGACTCGTACCACCCTAGCAGAAAAGGAAGCTGCTCAGAGCTGAGGCGCCAGAATGAAAGGAGCTGTGCAGTAGGGCGCCAAGAACTGAAATGAACAGTCCTGGATGTGAGACTACGGAAAGGGCATGGATTTGTGGAGCTTTGATTTATAATCTTGAGCCACTTGGCAAACCTTCCTCTCTTCCTTTGTTTCACTCCTTCTATGCTTTTAATTACCTCTGAGTAGAAAGACAGTTTTCAGAAGCAAGCCCATCTCATGAGGTGGACGTATGATACATACAGAGGCTTCCTCCCTCCTGATGCATTTCCCGAAAGCTGCTCCTGGCAGTCCCGACACTAATCTGTTTCAGTGATAGGATTTCATGAAGCACCAAGCATACTCTTGGCAGGCAAACTGTTTGTGCATCTGGATGTAATAAGGAGCTAGACTGGAGCTGAGGTGGTGGCTCAGCACAGTGAGCCACCAGGTGCAGGATGGTCAGTTTTTTCCTGCTGCCCGAGTTCAAATCGCAGCAGTGCATTGGAAGGAGGTTGTGGTGCAAGCCTGGGTAAAAGCAGGTGGGCCACAGAGAGGGAAAAGGAAGGTCTCTGGGAGTCGATCAAACAGCTGGTTTCTGGCTAGAGGATTCCAAAAGGTGTGACAGTATTTCCCACCAGCAAGAGTAGCCAAAGCTCCTCTCAACATGAATGATGCAAGCAAAGCCTCCTAATCCCAAAGGGGGAAGAAGGAATCACCCTCCCGGGGGGGAGGTAAGACATGGGCCCAGCTGGGATTGCTAACAGAGAGCAGAGTCCTGATGGCACTCCATGGGAGCACTGTGCGCCCTTGTGCTTCCTTGGAGCCTTTTAGTTTAATCTTTATCCCTGCAGGAGGACCCCGGCGCTGCACTAGCTGTGCTGCTGCTGTTTCCAGGCAGGAACTGTTAGCACAAGGGTGACACCGGTGTCACACAAGCTCTCCCTGACACCAGACAGTGTATAGAGGGACAAGACCACCGAGGGTACAGCTGGTCTCTGGCACAGCTGAGCAGCAGGAGATGTCAGGATTTTAGTAGGGAAGGAAGGAATGACCTTTGGGATTGCTCTGAAACAAACTGGGCCCAAACCAGCTCACAGCATCCTCTAGGACCCCACGTCCAACCTTTACCCTTCTCTCCTGCACCAATGTAAGGTATATCCTCCTGACTCTACATTTTTGCTGCATACACACAGAGAAATAAAGGAGAGAAAAAATGATCTTGCAGTTAAAAGTCACGCTGAAGAAGATCAAGCTTCCTTTCCTACAGTTGAGTTGGCTCTGCGGGGCTCACAGATGTTTTTTTCTTAAAAAAAAAAAATCACAGTAAAACCTTCATTTAAATGGTATTTAAGCAGATCTGACTCTTCAGATACATGCAAGAAACAGATGTGCAGAAAAGGGAAGTGCCATTTTTATTAAGTGGTTCTTCAATGTTTGAGCCACACTAGATCACATTTGGCGTGTAAGCTCCTCAGCTACACCATGTAGTATTTATAATCATTTACAGCATATGGCCAAACCTTTCTGCTGGTGAAGCCATGTGCTTCTTTATCAGCCTCAGTACAAGGTGGCAATATACCAAAACAAATGGGATATTAATACCTTGTTGCCCTACACTTTCCAGATATTCCACACTTCACCCACATTGGATTTACTTCTCTCTCTCTGCTGTTGTTCAAACAAGGGGTTACTTGTCCCTTACTTTTATGTCCTGGGATGTGAGTTCAGGGACCAGAAGTTAATGGAAGTTGTTTATCAGGCAGAAGCAGAGCCCAGACCACTGTTAAGTCCCAGAATCCCTGGTGCTAGTTTTTTTTCTCTGACACTCTGTCCCATATTTGGGCTTTGGGTAAGCTGACAGGAATGTAATTTCTATTTAAAGCTACACTGTCTGTTACTTTTATACTAAGTAATAAATGCAGGATTTGAAGAACAAGGACTAGGAAAAAATGTTTGGACAATTTATACATTGAGTCACCTCTAATAAAACACTTACCATTTAAAAAAAAAAAAAAGGAAAGAAAAAAAAGCTATTATTATGCACTTCCTCATAATCTTCCCAAAAAAAATTCCCTTGGCCTGAAATTTCCCATGTTTGGTCTCTGCCCAAATGTGAATATTTAGATTCCTGCCAATTGTTTTCAGTCAGTTTTCAATTACATGAGGATGAAAAATAGACATTCCTTCCTATTCCTAGGACCAGGGCTATATTTTCCCATAGCTCTGCTGAAGCAATCTGAACACTGAAACCTAAGTTCAGTTGTAAAAAGCTATCAATAGGGTACAATGCCTTCAGTGAGTCTGGAGGATCCTTTTTAAGTTTTACAAATGCATTTTTACATTTGTTACACTTGCGCCCCCTGCCACATATGTGCTGCATGTGTATAGTCAGTCATAGATAATTACTTATTGTTGAAAGCAAATGTATTCCTCCTTAGCCCCATTACCCTTCCTGAACACGCTCTTTGATAAAAGAGAAAACTGGATTCCGTTATCTCAATTTCTGCAGATGGCTTTCAAAAGCACTTATAAGTAAGTAATCATTTGACTCACTGTGATTTTCAGCCATCACTCACATATCTCTTAACGTCCTCACCCACATTTGAAATGTCCATTCATGCTGATACTAATGTTGAGGAATAAGCCAGAAAGGACCCACCAGGGCATTCAGGTTGCAGACAGTGAAGAGAATAATCAGTGAACAAAGTGCAGCAGATCTGATACGGAAAATTCTGCAACACTATGTTGGAAACCCAACACATCAGTCTCGCAATTTCTTTGCAGAGATAAAACCCCACCTGCAGCTGAACCACAACAGCATCACTGCTAAATTGACAGGATGCTTGTCTGAATTAAAGCTAATGTTTGTTCTCTTTAAGCTTTGATTTGAAACACTGACACTGACCTCCCTTCATATTGACTAATACAATTACCTGGCCACTCCCCAGTTTCCCAGACAGCGAAGCACAACACTGCTCCTCAATTTATTAAACACTTCACTCACGCAGTAGGAGCATTTGTGTACTGAAGTGCTACTTGTGTGACTAAGCATGCAGATTCAGCATCCTGCCTGTAAACAAGTTTTTCAAAATCTAAAGCCAAATGAAAGAAGATCAATCCAATGAAAATGTTTTCCTTATAATTCATAAGCCTTTCCTCAGTGTATATAATCCAGACACTGTGGTTTTGGGAAATGACATGAAGCAGATGCTGATTATTGACAAATAAAACAGATTCACCTCTTCTTATCATTCCAAAAAGTAAAAAACCCTAAGGGCAACCTTCAAAATTTTCAGGTCCCTAGTCACGTCTTAAGGTTATTACTTAGGAACTACTCCTGATACCCTCTCTCATTCTGAATAACATCTTTTTCTCCAATTAGTCCTACTATTTTCAGTAATACCACTCCTGCAGCAAAAGCCACAGTCAGGTTAAAAATTCATGTCTTTTCAGATAGATTTCTCCTAAGCATGTGCGAGAGCAAAAGGAAAGTAAAGGCATCAGGATCCAATCTCAGAAATAAGAAAGTGAGTTGCAGCAAGAATAAACTCCCAGAGAGGAAAGAAAAATGAGAGAGCGCAAAATGAATGAACAAAAGAGATAAAAACAGGAGAGAAGAATTTATCTTACACAAACAGAATTTGTGTTGGCCCATCCATCCATGACACAAGCACTAATGAGGCTGCCCATTCGCCCAGGCCTCAGATAAATGTACAGATGGCCATTTCAGCCACCACAATGGAGTATGTGTGTTACGTGAGCCACTGTTTTCACTTGGAGAGGGTAGAGAGGAAAAGACATGGGGCTGGAGATGATGAAGATAACAGGCCAGGATTATTGGACTTTTCCTATGCCTCAGCCTTCATAAGTTCTTCTATGAAAATGCTCGTAAAAAGCTGGACTATAAAAATTCCAGACTTTACTGTTGGCATAATTGATCTCAGATATGTCACCACAGAAGGAGACAGGGGAGTATTCATGTAAGACATACAAATCTTGGACAGAAACCAAGTGTAGTATATAATCTTTCCTTCCCAGAAAACCATTTGTGGTGGTTTTGGAATAGATTTAGACTTTTAAAACCTGTTCTCTGACCTGCAGCACATTTAAACACAAAGCTCTCAGGATCACAATAAAGGACGCTTGAATTTGATAGTGTATTATTCATCTAGTTTTGAAATAGTAATTCCTTGATGATACTTTCTTATTTCACAGAAAGGGGACTGAGGAACTTCCTCTTTAAAAGATCCTTCAAAGGACCTGAAATGTTACAAAAACCAGAGACCAAATGCGCAGCTGGCACAAGGGGACACTGCCACATCAAAGTATGTGATCTGGAGCTTGTAAAAACATTTTTGCTCTGGCTGGAGGTGTCTACCAACACTATATAATTATTACAGTACAATTTTTAGAATCCTGTTTTTTGTTTATGCACCATGCTGTACGCTTTAAAAAAAAAAAAAAAAAAAAAAGAANAAAAAAAAAAAAAGAAAAAGTTGTTGTTATTGGCATTTTACCACCAGGAGTGGCTGGGAAAACCTGGTTTCCATTTCTAGTCATTTTTTTCCTTTGCAGCTTCCTCACATTCATCTTCACTTCTCTTCAAAAATGCTGATTTTCGGTCCTCCTGACCCTTCTTTTTCAACACCCTGTTGTATCTTGTCTTCTTCTTTAGAGAGTACAAGTTCTTACGTTCTCCCCTTCAAAGCTGTTGCCACATCACCAGTGACTATATGATGCATCCAGAGTCCACAACTGGCATTAGAAGCCATCATACAGCATTGGACAGACAGTCAGTCCCCTTTTATGCCTCCTCTGCTATTGTTTTACACTGTCAGCATCTACCTTGTAAGCCATCAGGACATGTGGCCCAAACTGATTGCTAAGGGCTTGATCTGTGGTCTCTTGACTGAACATCAAAGAGAGACTCACACTGGGTTCAGCAGGCTGTGAACCAAACCCTAAGACCCCATCAGAAATCTCCATCAGGCTGTTAGAAAACCAACTGAAGGAAAGCAAAATAAACTTTCCTGTAGCAATTAAACCCTACGCCCAAGCTGCTTACAAAGTTAGTCTTAAGAGCATGCAGAGGGGGGAACTACTTGTCTAAACTCTGTGTGTGTGTGTGTGTGTGTGTGTGTGTGAATGAGCAAGAGACATCCTGTGGGCCTTTCAGAGCTGGTTACATTTAGCTGCTTTGTGGCTGGTGCCAAATATTTAGTAGCTGTGACTCATTGACCGACTAGCTGTCTTAACATCTTGCTTCATTGTCCTTTTCTCTTTATAAAGGTTTCCCCTCACCCCCATCTGAGATGTCAAGAACAACGATTCCAGATGTAAAGCAAAAAGTTTTCCATCACAGCGCATTACAGGACCTGCAGGCACGCCTTGAATGAAGATCGCAAAGTGGATGCTGTTAGACTGCTGAACACCTTGGGAGCAACGCTGACGGATGAAAGTGAATGCTCAAGGCAGACTGCCTTGTTCTATGGCCTCCAGGTGAATGAAAGATTAGTTGGTGAGATATTTTGAGATGTGCCTGTGCGTAGCTCAGGAAGCAAATCCTTGTTCCTTGTGAAGCAGGCAGAGGCATGTGGGATTTTGGGGATACTTGTGAATACAGAGGAAAAGGAAACAGGGATATGCTGAACAAATTTTATCAAAACACACACCAGTCTCTGCCCAGTTTTAAAGGAACAAAATCCAGTAGCTATTGGAGAGGAACAATACATTGATTAACAGCGTTCCTCAAACACGTTCAATAGGCAACAACAACCATCCTCCACTTTTGAATCAGCATGGAAAAGACATGACTACAGACATTAGGACAGATGAACTATGGCTCCAGCTCCAAAACGCTTCCAGAGGAGTAACGCTCTCACCTGGGTGAGCTGATGCTCTTCAGCTCTTGTGCAGGGATGTTCAAGTTCCCTGCTGAGGAGGCCAGCTAGAGAACCTGTCTCTAGAAATGCTCAGTGCCTGAGAAGCAGTGACAAACAGACCCTGGACAGGGATTAAACCAGCAGCATTTAGTGCTCTGGATATTCAAGGAGAAGAACAGCAATATTTAGTGCTGTGGATATTTAAGGCTTTTGAGAGAGAGATCATCCATCTCCATTTGACTCTCTCTAGGCAGGAAATTGCTAATTACCTTTCCATGGCAGGAGGAGTTCAGCTCCTCCAGGGCAGAGGAGTGAGAATTGGCCGTAATTACAGGAGGAGTGCACAGAACACTCTCTCCCTGGTAGTGGAGGGACTGAGCTGAAGCCAGCATTTAAAAGCTGATTAGTAAAACCGCTTGCAGTAAGTATTTACAGCCACTTCTCAATTGCCCTTATCCTGGGAAAAATGAGTTGCTGTCAGCATAAAACTTAAGAAAAAGAACAACAGAAATCAAATTATCTGTTTTCTTTTGATATTAAATCAATCGTAATTTAAACAATTACATTAACAATGAATTTTTTTTTCTAGCCCTCCAGTGCTCCTTTTGAATTTTCCCCACAACCCATGGTTTGGAAAATTTGGTTTCAGGCTGAGTGAACTATACATGCATTCAGTGACGGCTTGAATGGGGGTGTGGGACATTGTTCCTAAAAAAAAGCTGTGTGAATATTTTAAGTTATTGAGTAGGAGGGGTGGTAACAAGAACAATAGAAGAACTAAATTATTGTTATTTTGTCTCTTTTAGACCTCAGTGCTGTCATACATTGGCCCTTTCCCTTGAACCTGGGTTTGTCTCCCTGATGGGTTCTTCTGGGGAGCTGTCTGAGCTAACACAATTGTTGGGTCAAACTCTTATCTCAGGGATCCAATAATGTAACCAGGCTTTGACTGACTATCTCCTCTGATTGTTAATGAACAGTTTATTGCAATTAGTACCCATGTTCTTTTAGCTGGGTCTGGTGGAGGGGTGTGTTTAGAAAGCTCTCAGAGGAAAAAAGAGACTGGCAAGAAGCAGATGGATTTTATAAAAGGAAAATAAACTGTAAACAAATAATATAAGGGGGGTAGGAAAAAAGAGGAAAGGGAAAAATTTCAAGGAATAGAATTTTCAAGAACATTTCCATGCTGTACTATTTATGCAGACCTTAAAAGACTGATAAAAGCGCAGGAAAAATGTTGACCCTTTCCTCTGGTTACGATCTATCTCGATTTGGTCATAACCACGGTTGCCCGGTTGGTCCTGCAGCCTGTACTCATAAGCAGATCATTCAGGTCAATCGCGAACAGGAGAGGGCAGCATCGCTTTAAACTTAAGGTAAGAGCTACGAATGAGTGGAAGGGTTTGGGAAACCGCACATGGATAAACATCAGATCATTATGGGTCACCAGGCAATAGATTGATGAAGGGAGTTTGCAGGCAGGTACCTCACTGGAAGAAATGTCTTCATGGGAAGAGTACAGAAGAAAAAATGGGTTTTTTTAAGTGCAGAGAGCACATGTGAATGGGGTATTTCAGCAGTGCTTTCGGCTTGGCTCTGTTCAACTGCTGAGCAAAGAATCCAAAGTTCAGCATTAGGCAGCACATACCTAATGACAGAGACTTCTAGCAGTTCATTTAGTTACACTGTATCTCATCCAAAGATCATTTACACTCTTACAAGATACGAAAAATTATATCAAAGATGCTCAAATGATACACAAAGTGCCCTGTCCAGTGTGCCATGTGGCGCCAGCACCTGGGTGGCCATGCTCCCCTGATAACCATTGAACCACATCAAACATGTCCATGGCATGCATACAGGGCACTCATTTTAATGACACGATGGATTTCTGGGATATAAAGAGCAGACCAGAATTGCTGATTCAGCCTCAGCTGAAGGATCAATGCTCTGCTCTAGTGTGTTGTTTCAAATCAATTTATTTGGTTATATAAATATATGAGAACAGCTTAAACTCTGGCAAAGATACAGTACATCAGTAGAAACTCCAATGTACTGACTTTTAACAGAGGACAAAATTTGGTCCATTAACTTTTATTTTCTTCCCTGACAGCAGTTATTAGATGCAGTTGTGGATTAATGAACTGCTCTGGGAAGGGGTTGTCTCTGACATATGACTTTTTAAAGTTATACAGTATGCAAAATCACATGGCAGAGGAATTCCCACACACATAAAATATAGCCATACCTATCAGTTGCAATCTTGGCTCTGCTTCCTTCCTGCTGCTATGCTACGCGTACTTCAGTGAAGAGAGAGTAATTCTCTTTACAATTGATGGTTCTGCTAGTACATCACTAAATCTGCAGAGCCATTCAGGATTTGCTGCACTGCACCCTTTTCAAATCAGGCTCATGATCTCGAGAGGAAGACAAGTGCCATTTCAAAAGAGTGTAATGGTACATTGGTTCCAAGGGAGTTATTTGGTTCTATCATTTTGCAATATAGGTGAATCACAGAAATCGTTTTCATTTCACAGACAATGTTTTAATATCTCTGTCCTATACCCGAGGCATTGAATGAGAAAACTGGGGTTTCATTTACTGAATTTTGACAGTTAGTATTTCACCAATCCATGTAAATTAATTATTCAGTCTCTCTTTGGAAATTATCATTAAAATACCGATCCTGAAAAAAGTAATCTTGGAGATGACTGTGTGGGAAGTCTGCAAATGAGAACACCAAATACACGTAAACCTACATAAACTACCACATGTCTGTTTGGACAAGGGCAGAATCCTACAAATACAGAGATAAACTACTGCCTGACCTTCTTATTGAAACAGACATTTCAAACAACTTTTTCTAATTGTAGAAGTATTTTTTATCTACTGTTTTGTTACACGTTAAGTTGTATTGATTACACTTACGATTTTCAGGGAAATGTTGAAATGTAAGTGTTTTCTTTTGGCAGTTTTTAAAATTTTATCTTAAAACCAACTTTTTTTCTTTCCATTATTTTTTCAATAGCCATGCTAGAGTAAATGAACCATTATTACCAGCACATTATCATATAACTGAAGGATTGCATATGACTGAGGACAACTGAAACAAACTATTCTAATACATTTTCAAAATAACACTGCCAGATGCTCTTAGAACTGAATGAAACATCTTCTCTAGCCTAGCACGTAGGAGTGGCATTAGGTGATTTAAAAGCAAGTTTCCATCAGTAGTCTCATCATGTAATAAAAACTAAAAATATTCTGAAAGAAACAATAAGCCTTGAGATTTTCAAACAAGAAGGGATCTGAAATTATGCTATCTTGAATTTTCTGCTTTATGGAAATATTTTTCCTTTAAATATTCTGAATCAGAATGCAAAGTAATATTTCAGTGTCAAATTTCCCAAAAAACAGAAATTCCATGCCTTGACCAACTATAATTACCAAATGAATGAGTAATCCATTTTCTCCCAGGCCCTCAGTTTTGTTAGCACTAAATTTACACACAATCATTTCTAAGGAGATACGGGAGGAAATGCATAAATGCCAAGAATGTTTGTTCAGGGAAATGACACACCATCCTTTTCCCAACATCTGGTTATTCATGAAGGGCTGACAAATCTTCTTTTAGAATTATTAAGCATGAAGTTATCTATTCTGAGGGGATCTGTGATAAAAGCGATTTTTTTTTTACTGTGGGGAAGTTTGAGCTGAAGCCTAGTACAGGCAGAGAAAGAGATTGGAGGAAGGAGAGCTGCTTTTGTTGGTCCATGGCTCAAGAGCATTAGCCGTCTTCATCTCTATTTTTAGATGACCTCCAGTGCATTAGATCAAATGTATACACTGAACGAGGTCAAACTGACTCCTGTCTGTGAACGTGCAGCTCCCAGATGTGTGGCAGTATCTGTGGAATTCAGTCAGCCAGCATTAACCTGAACCTTGTCAAAATCAGACTACAATATCAGTCTTTTGATTAAACACTCGCCTAATAACCTTTTGACAATTTGAAGTTGAACTCTAATTTAATTTATGCTGATGTGGATGTAGAAGTGTCAGCAGAGGGGTTTTTTTGGTTTTACATTGTCTTCCTTGACGTACTAGCAGCTCACTGCCATCATAAAAGGTCTTTGCAGGAAAAAGATTATCCTCCCTGAGAACAGTAGAACCCCATCATGTCTACTTTTGTAGCAGTTTGATTTTATTCTAACCAGTGTCATCAGATCAGATTTTATATAATGGAGCATACTTCCGTGGGCATAGGTGTGTACATATGAACAGAAATACACACACAACTGATAGTACCACACTTATTAATTCATTATCCAGGCAACAGAATAAGTAGGTACACTTCAACAGATCACAAAAACCACCCACACTAAGTTCCCTTTTGTGAAGCACAAGCCCTCTTTGCTTTACAGAGCTCTGAGTGATTTGACGATCATGTGTCATTCGTTTTGCCCTTGTACTGAGAAGGAAATATCACCTCAAAACTGCACAGCATGAACTGGCAGCCCCAAGCTCTGCAAGATTTATGTGAGACTGCTGGTGGTGTTGTAACGTAGGACTGTGTCTGCGGGAATACCATGCAGTGTGGAGGCGAGCTAAGGCATTAAATAGGATGGGATTTGCATTAGAGCTTCACCAGAGTTAATCAGCTTTGTCCCTGAAATCTGGCTGCAACTTGCTGTATGGCTTCCTGCTCTGGTCAACAGAAACTCTAAGGCTGTGACATGTAAAAATGCCTTGAAGAAATACAAGAGGAAAGGAAGCAATTATTCTAGTCCAGATAGTTAAGTGCCTAAGGGATCAATTCCCTGTTTAAAAAGTGTGTTGGCATTCTCAGCCCCACAACACGGATTCTACAATAAAGAAAAGCCACACATAGAATGAGGTCAAAAAGTTAGCTGTGAGTGTATTGTCTAGGCTTTAAATTTAACCTTGCCTTATGTCTAAACCCAGATGACTGAAGCATTCTGCTAAGTCTTTGTTGCTTGCGATTACATATATTTTAAAATATGTGGAAAACTCTGTGGCTCCTTCTCTTCCAATGGAACTGGGGATTCAGTTCAGCAAGTATAAGGGCTGATGGATACAAAGGTCACCAGTTGCTTCTTGTGGCAAATTAATTTTACTGAATATACCCCATTATTTATCCTGTATGCATCAAAAAGAACACCCATCTTAGACTGAAATGTGTCTGCATTCACATTCATAGAGAGATGAGAACTGCCAGACTGGACTAGCCCAATGTCAGTCCACGTAGTCCAGCAGTCTGTCTTTGATAATAACTAGTACCAGATACCTTAAGGGAAAAAAAGCCTCTACCGAGCAATAACCCCAGTCATTAAAGTGGTTTACCCCAATCAGAGAGAAGTTGGTGCCCAAAGCATGAGGTCTTTTCCAAACATTTGCTAATCTGGCTGGAACATTATCAATGTACACGTCTGATTCTTTCCAGATCTTGCTCTCCTTTTCAGAGAAATCGTGTGGAATAAAAGAGCAGTTAGATGAAGAAGAAGAAAGAAATTTACAAAATGTGGGGTATAAACAAAGAAGGTTTTGGGCAGAATGAAAAATAAACACAGAGAGTGTCTGGAGGGGAGAGGGAATGAAATAAAAATTCTGTCTTTTAAAAATAACAGAGGCTTTCTTTATACCTCACAAACCAGTGAGGCTTACCTTACAGGGAGCAGTTTGTGACTCATACCCTGTTTTGGAAGTCCAGCAGAGAACAGCAAGATGTCAAACCAAAATTCGGCTATCTCTGCAAATGTGTTGATCAAAGTTCTGCCCAAGACAGAGCAGCAGACACGGTGGATTATGTCGACTCAGTGAAGTCAGAGGTGACCATGGAGGATCTGCAAGCCTAGATCCTCTGCCCCTAGTCCTGCACAATATGACAGTACAAGGGCTTGACACAGAAAAAGACTGGGATTTTATCTACTGTGCAGCTCCAGAGGGTGGAAGGAAAATCCCACTTCACTGATAGCATAAGGGTTGAAAGCTACAACTGCACCAATGATGCTAAGAATTCAGGACTAGCGAGATTTGTGCTTTCAAAGAACTAAAAAAAAAAGCTGATAGATAAAACATTATGAAAATATGCTCTAAATATAATTCACAAATCAGTCCAATGTGAACATCTTGCTTTGGAAGACATGAATAACAACTGCTTTCTCAGGGACTTGGTGTGCAAGGCGAGATGGAAAGTGACGTCTAAAAATTAAGAGAGTTTACAGAATAAGGGAAGATTGAACTCTGAGAGCCGTAACCTCAAACAGAACAGAGAAACTAATTTTTTAGGGTTCTAGTATTGTGAGAGCTTCTCACAAATGTGGGCTCCACATGTGATAAATAATCTTGCTTCCAGATCTCTTGGAAAAAGTTTAAGGCCATAGCTAATGACATTTTAAAAGATTATTTCCATGCTGATAGATGGTAGCACTGACATTTTGCATTTATTATTTAAGATTGTTTTGCACTTGTAGAACCAGTGAGCGCATTCTGAAACTCTGATGGTAATTTGACATTTACAAATTTCTTGTCACCTGGCAAAGTCTGTTAAATTGTTATCAGCAATTATTTTAATCTTGTTGAAAATTAATCATACTTTAAAACATCGGTTCTGGAAATAAATTCTGAATGTTAATACTGACAAATTACTGTTGCGAATGGATCATTATGTAGAGGAAACATTTAGTTTAATTGGAGTTGTTCCTAAGACACTCTACATTCATTATACACTGCAAGAATCTGGAAGCAAGTTCTGTCCTTCTGAAGATAAAACCACAGCCCCATCCTGGTTTTAGCCTGTATTGTCAAGGGAGTAAGGGGGATCAGATCAGACTAGGTGCCTTACTTGGGTGATGGTTTTTAATCCACAGACAATTCCACCCAAACTGGACAGAGCACTCACAGAGACTTTTTGGCAAAGCAGCCAAAATAAAGACTTTACTAGGGCTCTCCATGACAAAACAAGATGCTTTATGGGATACCACAGAATCTGCAAGAGACTGAGACTCGGTCTGTAAGGGATGAGGCCTCTTCGTGAAGAGGAAGGATGTTCAGGGTATGCAGCTGCTTCCTTGAAAGAGAAACGCATCATCCTGTTAACTTTTCCTCCTGTTGCACTGCCTTTGTCCTGGGTCTAGCCAAAGATAAAGTACCCACAAATGGGGAAAGAATGCTGGTATGCACTCTTTCTCCAACAAAGCTCTTTGGAGAAGTCCTGTGCTATGTTGGCAATAAAGATGGATATGAAAAAAGGAGAGCTGAGTAAAGCTAACACATACCTGGAACATCCTCCCTTTGACTAGAAAAATCTATTATTGACAGATAATTCTTGCTGGAAACATGGTATAAAGTGAACTTAACATGGTGAAAGCCAAGCCTGAGACCTGTTTCACATTGGTTTGGGGCCTGTTTTTGTGAGACCTTGAGCATTCTCAGCACCTGTGTTGTTTGGGCTGGAGGGCTCCCAGACCACTCTGATGAACCCAAAGCACCATGCAGAATCACGCTTTCCCCTCTGCCCTGCTCTGTGACTCCTCTGTGCCCAGGCACATGCCTGGATCTCTACGTTTCTGCGGAAGTTCCCAGCAAGCCAGACATAAAGACATACTAGAGAAGTCTTGTCCAAAAGACTATGCTTCTTCTGCACAGCAGGTGGTAGCCATATACAAAGACAGCACCCTGTTTAGTAACTTTAATGCTGTTTCGGAAAGCCAGCTTCTTTAGAGAAGATAAGGGTCCTGGAAAAATTCCTCTTGCAACTTCCACACAAAAAGCATCAAGGGAGCTAGCTTTCAAATGCCAGGATCTGCTGGAGATGCTGTTCATTTCTACAGAGGTCTTAATTTCTTCACTAACTCCATGAGCACTGCAGTGCTCCCATGTGTTGCACACAGCATAGCCTGTGCCTCTGAATGATGGAACAGTCTCCTTACACCAGTATGGCCAACCTGGTGGGGTGGCACTTCTTGACCTGGCTGTTTCTTTGATGGGGAAGCTTGTCTGCTAGAAAGCTGGCTAACAGCATGGACTATTTCTACCCAGGCTGGATTATGTTCAAGACTGTGCATGGAGTCCAGGATTCTGCGTCCCGTACTTGATGGAATGGACTAAGAACTTGAACTATTTCAGGCTGCCACATAACCCTGACATGTTAACAACTTGGGCTGTTACTGAGCTGGGTTAGATTCAAATCTAAGGATGAAGGTAAAAGGTTTTGTGTTCCATTACTGGTGCCAAACATTCTGTTTTCTTACTTGGCTCCTTTCATTACCATGTTTTTCAAAGCTGTTAGGAAGCACCCATTAGCACTTCATTCCATACAGCTAATCTAATAAAGGGACAAGTGAAGTAGGAGGAGGAAGAAGGTGGGCAGGAATTATTATCCAAATCAGGTGTTAAGCTTCGTCTTCTGCCCCCACCTTGGGTGAAGGTTACAAGGATTAGAGTGAAGAGAGGGAAAGGAACTTCTGTTTCTAGAGCATGACTAGGAAAATAGACACACTGGTAACTATGAACAAAATGGAAAAAGCAAATACAGTCCATGAAGTAACACCATCGGGAAAACAAATGTTCTCAAAGAAAAATTTCAGAAACTGCATAATTCTCTGCAGCATGAAGCGCTGAGAGCCAAGGTCTGTTTTTTTGGAAAAGTTCCTTTGCATCTGGATTCCCATCAGACTTGGAAGACAGAGAAGTCTAGGAGGGCTGTGGTTTGGAGTGCGCCGGCACTCTCATCGCATGTTGTTCCATTTTCTTTGTAATAATAGCAGAAGTTTCATGTCTGACTCCTCTCCTCTGTCTCACCTGAGATACTTCTCACCGCAGTCCAGACACTGAGGAACTGTAACAAAGTGAAAGCACAAGGTGGATATCGACCCCAGCGTGACACTCAAATCACACGTGGCACACAAGCTACTTTCGAAGATTTGCTGTAGCATCAGGCATCACTTGCCTCAAGCCCTGCTTTTGCACTTCATGTGTGAGAAAGAGCTTGACAGATAGCAGCAGAAACTGGAAAACAAGATCAGTGTATACCAGCTCAATTCAACCCCTGAGCAGAAAATATTGTGCTGTATTGTGATGACTTCATGTTTGAAACGCTGACACAACAGCTGTTAGTTATGTCAGACCATCGCACCATGGTAAAGCCAGAGCAGTGTATTTATGTATAAAACATGAAAGCATTACTCCCCTTTTATGATCTGTCAACCTGGGTGCCGGTAATTCTGCCTTAGAACTAAGAACACCTGCGGATTTCTGTAGTTAAAGCCATTGACGAACTGCATCTATCTTAGATTAATAAAGAATTTACATATGTTTTTCCTGTCACTTTTCCTCCTCTTCTGAGAAGGAGTTTGCATGAGCTGAAGTCATGACACTGTCAGGAATAATCCCTGAATATAGTGGAAGGGTATTACAAAACAGAACAAAATATATTTCTGCTATAAATTCTCAGGAACACCATCACCCACAGACTGCAGAACAATTTTTGGATTCAGGGAATGATACCTAATTTAAAAGTCATGCTCTTTGGGATTACAGGGGAAAAATCTGCAGAGTTTACTGTCTTCCAGATTCTTAATTTTTTTTCAGTCTGGTGGTAAACCAAACACTTTTAGGCATTTGTTGGCATGTTCAATGCATTTGGCAACGTGCAAAATCCTTGCTATTTGGGTCAGACAAGTGTCCTCACAAACAAGACAACCCAGCAGACCTTCCAAGCTGGACTCTGTTTGCTCGGCTTTGGTGGAAACGTCTGTTAAAGAAAACCTGCAGCAAGCCCTGCTCTGCACTGGGGCTGTGGCCTCTGCAGGGAGCTGGGCTGCCTGGCTCAGCTTCTTCATCCTCTTCCCAACTGCTCAAGGTCAGACCCAGAAATCCACTGCCCTCCACGTGGGGCATGTGGAGAGGCAGCAATCTTCACCAGCTCCCTACCACTGCCTCTTGGCCCTGGCCCCAGAACTGGCTGATACTCATTTGGCAATACATCCTGATTTCATGCCTCCCTGCTAGAAGTCACAGCAGAGAGACAGAAAAACAAGCGGGCCATAAGAGCAAGACCTCTCTCTTCCCAAAAGGTAAGTCTGTGCATAAGAAGAGCCTCTGGTGCATTTGTATGAGCTTACTGCATTAATCAATTGAATGAACAGCTCTCATTTACTGCACACAAGAGATGTAACTCCTAGGTGCATCTCCTCCTCTCCCCACCAGGTACCAATAATGATAAGCAGAAAGCAGGATTTAGATCCTTAGTCCCTTCCCACCAAGCCCTACCCTCCTTCCCTGCTCCAGTCTCCCTGGTTGCTTCCTTGTGTAATTGGCAGCCTGACATGGGAAGCTGTTGTCTCATTTGGTTGGTAATTGTACCTCCTTTAAAGAGGAATCTCATTTTATGGAAGTTCAAGAACTGAAGAAAAATTTATCCTCGTTAGCAAGTTTGTTATCTTCAACACTCTGATTCAAAGCTGTTGAAAATTAATATGGCACATATATATGATGGATTCTTTCATATATATGATGAAAACTCTCCAAAGGCTTGAAAGAGGCTTGAAAGCTGTATTTACAAAGGATATCCTAGGCACTACATGAATACAACCTTTCTTTAAAATATAGCAGGTGGGATCCAGAAATATATTTACAGACACAGAACAGAAGAAGATAATTTTTGCTACAATCCCAGGTGTAGAGACGTAATTTTCACGAACTGGTGATTGACTCAACTATTTCGTCTCTCCAATATAACCTTACTTTGCACATTGTCCTTATCATTTCAGTTAAAGCTTTTCTCTGAGCAACAAACCCGTAAATCCATTTAACAGCCATAAGATCTGAATTTCCTTGTCTTTTCCTTGCTTTATACATATGTCGCTATACCAGCCCACTTGGATGAGCAACGGGCCCACTTTAGGTGCATACATTGTAAAATCCCAAGTGTACTTTTCAAGCTGTACTTAAGCAAAAGCACACTAATGAGATATGAGGTGCAGCCTGGAGAACAGTAGCTGTCAAAAACATCAAAACCAAACAAGCTCAGCCCACTTTCTTTGGTGACAAAGACACAGATGTTGAAATACATTTATATTTACATCAAATATTTATCAAATACTAGAATGCCTCAGTTTGCAGAATACTTAAGTGGCATTCAGCACACACGATTTCTCTCACGGGCACTTTTGTCTTGGCAGCCACGGAAACCCCAACATACAACACTGTTTCTTTTCCTTTCCAATGCTCCACAGCTGCTGCATTTATGCAATCTGCTCTGTGGTATTTCCCATCTCAATGGAAAGCGCCTCTGATCCCTCTCTCCAGAGGCAAGGCACAGCTGTAACACCCCACACATGCGTTGTACTATGGAGGAACCAAAGGAGTTCAGGAGCAGCAGATGAAGACAGTGGGAGACCAGGAGCGTGGACCGCCCTCCCCGTTCTACCTGCTGTGACACCTGGTGCACTCCCACCAAACCCAGGTCGGGCCACCCCATGCAGCTTACCGAGCACAGGATGAGATGTTGTTCCGTGCTGCAGTGCAAACATGGCCAACATGCCCAAGAGGAAGCACTGTGGGACAGGCTGAGCAGTCCCCGCTCTGTTCCTGAATGGGGTGCACTGAAGCTGAAGAGGTAGATGGGGATGAAATCGCGTGCTAATTATATTAACAGGAGTATTGTCATTGTCTTCAGTGGAGCTAGGCTTTCTCCACAGAGAACCTGCCAGAAAATCCCAATACTCAATTTTATTTTCCTATTTCAGGATGAAAATTAGGTACAGCACGTATTTCACCCACTGGTGTACAGCTGTCACCTTGGAAACACTGTTCAATAGAGTGTGAAAACTTTTATAGTATTGGCTGGGTTCATAGAGTGTTGAGCACCATTTTTTCCCCATTAACTTTATTAAGTGCACTATCATTCAAAAATTAGGCTACTCACGTGCATTCAAATAGCTGTAATTACACACATGGCTGCTACATATGTCTTCTGAAACAAATCCTGTACTGTATTTCTCAATTAAATTCCACTCTTCAAACATACCATGATGATGAAACAAGAACTTCTATATTTTTCCAAGCATATACTAATTATCTTTTCCATTGCAATATCCTATGAGTAGATACTGCCCCATTTTGCAAATGGGGAAAGCAGGGTACACAGGAGTTGCAGACCTTGTCAAAGCCACATAGCCAAGTCCCGGCAGATTGGGGAATGGAATCCATGAGTCCTGACTTTAGTTTCCCTGCTCTGATCACCAGACAACACTCCCTTCCTCTGAAATAGGCTATTTTGATTGAAAACAGATGGTGTACATTTTTGGCACAGTGTTTTAACTATATTAAAATGCTCTGAATGAATCTGTGCTTATATCATACCTATATATGTATACACGTATATACACGCATACAACATCTCTGCATACAGAAATAGGTATGAGTTAAGGACATATTAATTTACATATATCATATGCAAATGTAATGGATACACTGAAAGATACTGAAGTGCAGCTGGACAGCTGACATACCTAAACACATAAGCTGTATTCTTCGGTGGTATTGTAATTACACACTATGGATTCTCTCTCTCTAAGCAACAGACTTTACATTGTCGATGGAGTATACACTTTATTATAATGCAGGTACTAATGCTTTTTATCATTTCATGAGAAATTTTAGTGCAGTTTCAGGACGGGATGAATCACATCCTTTTTCATTAGCTCCAGGACTAATCTCCATTCTAGCTGAACAATGCACTTAGTGGACACTGCCTGCATTTGTAGTGTGTTTTTTTCTGCAACTGAATTGTTATGTCTTAAATGTCATGCTTATCTTTTGAATTTGCTCTTTCTGTCATAAGATTTGCCTCTGCATTAAGTCTTCTCTAAACAGTTTGTTTGCAGCTAGGGACGGACAAATCCTGTCTTGGACTTGCTGTCTGTCAGGATTAAGATCTTCCCACACATCATACCCTGGAGGAGATGACAAGGACCAGTTTTTAATTACCCAGTTCTTAGCCTGCTCGCCTACAATCTTTGGACAGCTAAAGATGGTCTGTCACACTAGCTGGCAAACAGCTCAGGAGATCTTTCCCATGGTCAAAAATCACCAGAATGGCCTTGTATCGTTTGCTTTCTCCTCTGCATCCCTGGCAAAGATGGGAGCATAGGCCTTAAAAGCTACTCACATGGGACACAGCCCAGTTAAAACTCTCTTTCCACAAACCCCTTTCCCACAGCCCCTTCCCATTCACTGTAGTTCCATTTCTTTTATTGGTTGACTGGATTTGCCCCTTCACTTACTGCAAAAGAGGTAAGGAAATAAGCCTTCAAATCCACAGTTATGCATGGGGAGCTGAAAACAGCTCATTCCCCCAAGGGTGCTAATCCTTTGTCTGCACATTGGCTCCAGCTACCTCACGCCTTATACGCACAGAAGGTGAGCCAGAATTGGGGGTGAGATCAGAATTTGGGAATTCTATCCTTGCAGAAAGGACAGCCTGAGCAAAAATAGTTATTTTGGTCTGTGCTAAATTCCTGCTGGACTGACCCATGAGTGCGCAATAGCAAAAGGAAATATCGCTGATACTCACTGCTCTTCAGTCTTTTTTGGTTCTAAATCTGCAGAACTCAGGAATCAGGAAATGCCTGCAGAAAGGTTTTGAGGAGGTCACAGGAACAGAAGTATGTTACAGGGCTGCTTTATCTACGGATCAACAAAATATGGCCACTTACAATAAAGAAAAAAGAGTTTATTCTCTTTCAGTTCAGAACTGTATCTCAAAATCCACAAAAAGTAACATTTGCATTTTCTGGCTTCACAAACAATACTGTAATGTAATATTAAGATCTCCACAATTGCGCTTAAAACATCAGCTAGCAGCTGTTAATCAGGAGAGTACCTTACCTCAGCTCTTATCTTGCATAGGATGGATTAGCACGTTTATATTTTCCTGTCTGTTTGTTATGCTACAAAACAAAGACTCTGGCACAATCTATACTTAGTAAAGTTACTAATTTCCTCTGTATCAAAAGATACAGTAAACATATGTGCTCAGGATAGCTCTCTCGCAACTCAGCACACTAAGCTGTTTTGCTCTAACTTTGCAAAATGTAATATAAACTACCAAGTAGAAGTGTTAAAAGAAAAGTCTGTTCTTGCAAACTATTATGTGGTAACCAGGCCTCTCTCATATCAATAAAATAGTCTCCACAGTGACACTCTTGTCCTTTCTCTAGACACTTTCTGCCAGGTAAGAGCCAGAGAAATGCAAAACAGCCTTAAATCTCTATATCTGATGAGAGGAAATTCTCCCAGCACAGGCTAGGCAGAGACTGCCAAAGGCTTTTTTCCAGTTCCCTTTTAATAAGCCATTGCAAAGGGGTCTGAGTTAATTTTTCAGGCTGCTGTATGGTGTGAAGTCAACAGCCTGGACAAAGTCTGTTGCATTCACCTTGTACAGCAGGCCAGCACTGGGAGGATGATGAGGCTGCTTGAAGGCAACACAGCCTGAGCCGTTCTGCGCTATTGGTTGTATGCAGTGCTGGATCTTCTTCCATTGGTTTCTGTGGGATTCAGACTCCACTCTTGCCATTTAAAGTGCAAGTGGGCTCTCTGCTAATAAGCTACCTGATGTTTTTCACGAATACTGAATAGTCCAGAGACTAAAGAAAAATCCTAAGGAGAATGAAACACACAATATATATCCAACGCAGAAGCCTGTGTTTTCTACAGCACATTTTCCCTTCCATGATGTTCTGAAGTGTTTATTCATGTTCTCTCATCTCCCCATCTTTACCAGTCAGAATAGATACGCTGTGATAAACATGTGCAGGAAACTAAGCCCCAGAACAACTCCAAGATTAGCCTGAGACTACTTGGTGAACTGGCTGGAGATGGGAAGACTGCCCAGCTCTCTCAGTAATCCCTCCTTGGCCCCAATTCAGCAGAGCACTTAGGTACTTGTTTAACTTCAACAAGATACAGTGCTTTACTGTGAATCATACACTTTTTTATTATTATCAGTTTTACTGCAAGGCGAGGGAATTAGGTCTTAGGAAAGGCCTTGAAGCAAACAGGAGCAATAAATTCAACATCCTAAGGCTCTGCATCCTGGGTCTGTCAGAGTCCCCGACCAGAAGCAGGATGAGGTTCAGAGACCGTGGCCCAGCTCAATTCCTCCTGCTGTAGGAGACAGCAGTGAGATTAGTGCCTGCAGGATTGCTGCCATGTAGAGCTGTGCTAGTCATAGCTGGCTACATCCACCAGCCACTTTCCTCATTATTCGGTCAAGTAAGAAAATCTTCACTTTGTTGGAAAAGCCAAAAGAAGAGTTGATAACTGCTGATGTCTTTTTTTGAGTACACACAACTATGGCTATCACTCTTCATTGTAAAAATACAAATATTTTCTTTATAACATCTTCAAAAAATCTTTTTTCATTACCTGCATGGAAGCCCATTTTTCACAGCCCCTGAAATGAAAACCTGCTCTTCAGGAGAAAGCCAAGAAATCAATTGCAGTGAACACTGGACTCCAGGTGATGAATCTAGCTGGACCTTGCTTCCTCCTGATGCACCACACAAATAAATTTTCAGTCTTCTGAGCAAACTGGGCTGGTCTCCACATTTGGGGAAAAAAAGTTTCGAGATATAGCTGTATTATGATTAATGTTTCTGTGGCAGATAAATACATTACTCGACTGAAGTTTTACAAACATTCCCTTTTCTATGATGATTTAAATTCACTTACTGTGTGCTTTGGCATAGTGCGGGGATGTTAAGGCGAGGCAGCAACATCTCTGCGGTTAAGGCTGAAGCTAGCTTCCGTTACAGCACCCTGTTTCCATCCCTTCGTCATAACTTTGGCTTGGAAAGCTGGTTGAGTCTGAAGTTTGCCAGGTATATTTTAGTCACTTTTGCAAAAACTGAGGAGAAACAGCCAAATGACTTCCAAGTTATGGGCTGTTAAAACTTACTCTGATTTTAAATATTTACTCTTAATTAGTATTTTTAGTCCTTGTCTTCAGTTTGATTGATTGAGTTGAATTAATGCAGTCCATCGCAACACTCCTGTCTGAAGAAAATGTCACTGTAACTCAATAATTCTCCCCAGCTGAATGACTGTGACTGTGGAGCGATATCCTCTCCCTGACCCTTGCATGCCCCATTAGGAGGGGTTATTGTCCCAACCCCATCTCTGATGCTTGTCTTTGCCCATCTGCTGGAGACTGTCCCTCCTTTTGATGTCTTGGGAGGACTAAGTGAACCCCAACTTATTCCAGCCGAAGTGAACTGGGTTACTTTAAACAATTACACAGTGATTCATTGCTAACCTCACTCTCTCGCACTGGTGCAGGTAGGCAGCACTCACGCTAGCAGATCTGCTCTCCTTTCTTTAAGAAAGGTTGCCTTCAGCAAGGGAGCACTATTAACAAAATGAAGCGGTACCACTGGCCAGCAGCTCCCTCCACAAGTACAATTATTTCCAGTGCCTGGGCCTTGCTATCCATGTACGAGGATCTGAGCTAGTGTCATGTTCACACTTTTGATTAAACTAGTACAAATATTTGCCTTTCTCCACCTCAAAAAATACTTGGAATCACACTTCTAACCTTGCCATATAATTAAATCCTCTTAATTTGTGCACTGACAGTTTACAAAGAAAAATGACTGGCATTGTGCAAAGGTATAAACCACTTCCATTTTTCATAAATCTGAGTCTAAACAGCTTTGTTTGTTTCAGAAGGAATTATGAGTTCACTTATGTTCTTGCTGAGATCAAGGGGGCTTTTTTGGCACTGGTTTGAGTGGGATCATGAGTGAAAACTACATAACATTTTGAAATCTTCTTCCATTGCCCATGCCTCATCAAGATTTTCTTCTCTGTGGGAGGTGACTTACGTTACCTTCTGAGTGGCAAGAGGGATTTATTTACAACAAATGCTTTCCACGAGTCTCTCAAGTTTTACAGAGCACTTCATTTTTCTGCTAGTTTTCACCACAGAAGGAATCAATCCACAAAATATAGTACTGGCAAATAATAAAGGCGCTAGTCATTGTTAGTGCACCGTTGCCATCACTTGCTTAAAATGTGATAACTGATTGCAAATTTAATCCATTGAGAGATGGGGTTTGTTGCCTCCACATTTAAATGAAATTTAGCAAACAAACTCAAAATACTAATTGTTGATGAGCCATGGTACTGTGATTTCAATCCACTGACCATGATGGAAGTGTCTCATTATATTAAGTGTCCTATTAAAACATTGACTGCTGCCTGAATTGCAACTGTCATCATTGTCTGTATCTATTTTCCCAGTGAAATACGTATTTTAGAGCCTTGTTGCTGTCTTGCAATTTTTAAGTTAAAAATAATAACATAAAATAGAGGCACCACTGTTTTCAATGTATTAGTGTTCTTTCAATTACAATTCAAATAAAACAAGATACTAGTTTAGAATAAAAACTGAATTGGTCCGACTTCTAATCTGAAAACTCCACACACAGCCTTGGGGAAATCGAGATCAGTGTGTGATCTCTCTCACTCCCTTTTGTAATGAACTGCGTGCTCTGAGCCCTTCCTGATGTAAAGCTAATCCAGATCAATCTGCTCTGGCCTCACATTCCAAATTATGCTTCTTGCCGGGCTTGTTTTTATCTAAGTGCAGAATTTGCTGTTTTTTACAAATAAGGTTTTTCCCCCCCCTCCCTCTTCACAAGCTTCCCTCCCACTCTCTTGCCAAACTCCCTACTCTTGTCTTCCCCTTTCTAAAACACTCTTCCTTCCCATATGATCTCCAAATTAATCATCACTCTCCCTCCCTCTCTCCTCTCTATTCCATTTTTCCTCACTTCATCTTGTTTCCTTCCCTTTTCAAAGATCTCTTAGTCATGTTTCCTCATTCCTCATCTCTTCCATCATTGTTACTTACATGACAGTAGCAGCTTGTTGGAATTTTTTAAAAACAACTTTACAGTTTGGTTCTCACTGCACTTGTCTCTAGGTATACCCTTTTAAAAATAAATCTGTAATACAGTATTGGGTGTTCAACAGAAAAAGAGGCACTAGTTTTGGAGGAACAGATATCAAAAGCCTTGGTTATGATCAGTAGAAACTATGAAACATTATCAACAGAGTAGGTACAGAAGCAGCTCTCATGCCGAGTTATTATATTTGTAAGATGAGCAGCACTAGTCTTGTATAGGCAGAAGCCAATTAATGTAAATGTATCCACTTTTTTTTTGAATCAATGGATTTTCTTGTTGTGCCTTATGCGGCACTGGCAGAAATTTACATCCATCCAGTTTTACAAATAAATACATGGTCTTCCTGAGAACTCTTCAGTTTGAAAAGCCACTTGACCTGAGGAAGAGTTCTACCTCATTAAACAGCTTAATTTAAGAGACTGAAGTATTACTGTGGAGAGTTCAACTTTTGAATGTGGCATAACACGGGTAATAGATTCTGGAGACAGAAAAACTTCTGTGTAGACAGAGGAATCCACAGGAGAGAACTGGACTACGGAGGGACTAAAGGCTTGAAAGTTGCAGACATTATAGACCACAGAAACAAGACAGAAAACAAAATAAAAGAACAGACTTAGATTTATATTATTTAAGAAAGGAAAGTAAAAGGAATCTCAGATTGCTATACAGACACTAATTAACCTTTACAGCATCCCTAGGAGCTTTGGCAGACTTGGTCCCACTTTTACAGGAAAAAATAACATCCTGAGAGATGAAACAGCATTGTCAGAGTGCAAACAGGGTCCTGTTTAGAGGCCAGCATGAGATGTGATTTTGGTCAGTTCCAAGCTTGTATCAAAAAGCAGGATTCAAAATAATAACAATTTCACAGTTATAAATGTAATTCCATTGGTTCCTCTCCTCTTCTTTAATCGTGGAGGCTATCTCGTTTCTATTGAGAGTGCAGCACCCCTGGATGCTTCAGCAGGGCCAAAAGCACTTCATGTCTTCACAGAAAATTGTATCATGGTGGCCATACTCTCATTAGTTTTAAATGAAGACTAAAACCAGGGGAATGAGGCCAATACAGAACCAGTGAAGTGAGATCAGTATGGTGCAATTTGTCTCTGAGGTAAAATTAGTTCAGCCATTCACAGAAAATCGTTCAGAGTATAAATAAGAGTCCAAAGACCAATAAAAGAAGCAGGAGGGAAGGGAAAGATAATTCCATATTTACAATATCTATATATATACACACACATCTATGATCATTGTTTTGGGATTAGGTAAATAATAAGCATCAATTTTGCCAGCTACCATTTAGTGCTTGTACTTGGACTTATCTATAGACCTCACAAGAGAAATAGGTCTTGGCAAGACAGAGAGAAAAAGAATAATAGATTTACAAGCCTTTAAAAACATTCGAGCATGTTACTAAATGCATTATTATAGGTACTGAGACTAATTTAGTTCTGTGATAGTCATCAGTTTCAGTGAAGAGACCTCTCTGTCCACTAGGATTAAGTTTGCCCCAGGAGTAAAATTTATGTGAAATTACAATGCTACAGATACTAGAACAAGTTTTGCTCACTTTACACATGCAAGTCTTCAGTGTCATCCTGGAGTGCAACCAATGTGTCTTATAATAATCTAAGTTATTACTATAGTTGAGACGACAGCCACAAGACCCCTTTTCAAATGGTACCATCATGTGTCTAAACACACGTTCTATAAACTGGGTGCCAGTACTGTTTTTGCAGAGTACTGCCCAAATTTTCCTCGGGCTATGAACCGCTATGTCAGTACAAACCACATGTGCCTACAAAACAAAGTTCTGAAGAACAGAAAACCCTGGATGCAAAATTTTGTCAACATATAAAGGCCACTCATGACTACTTATCCAAAAGCATGTAACAGATCTACCAGTCACAAGCAGTTATTCATCTGTAGGGGAAGTGTATGGCATCCCTCTCAAGTTGGGTGTCCATCTCTTCTCCCAAGCAACAGAGGAAGTGGCCTCAAGTTGTGCCAGGGGAGGTTTAGTTTGGATATTAGGAAAAATCTCTTCACTGAAAGGGTTATCAAGCACTGGAGCAGGCTGCTCGGAGGAGTGGTTGAGTCACCATCCCTGGAGGTATTTAAAAGATGTGTAGATGTGGCACTTAGGGACAGTTTAGCAGTGGACTTGGCAGTGTTAGGTTTGCAGTTGGACTCCATGATCTTAAGGGTTTTTTCCAACCTAAATCATTCTATGACTTTAGAAATGGTTTGCATGCCAAAAGCAGATAGCTGCAATATTTCACCCAAGGCAACAAATCTCATATCCCTGGAGAGAAAAAAGGCTGTTTACTCTATTATACTAACATTAAGTATTGCAACACTCAACATACACATTGTTAATACATAAACTATATTGTTTCAACCGTATCCTCCTCATTCCCCACTATTCCCTGTGTTGCTATCAGCTTGCTTAATTTATTCTAAGATATAAATTCCTTACTATCATTAGTTACTTTTTAGGTACTGTAAACATTTGTAAAGCTTAGCAATAAAAAGCAAATATTATTGTGATATTATCAGAATAAGAATGGAGTGAAACAAACACATGATAATTATGAAAAATACTGGGTTATGTTTGCACAACTTCGGTGTATTTTTAGGACACAGTCTATCTTAGTGACAGAACACACAAAAAGGAAGGAATTTCAGAGAGTTACACCAAGTTCTTTTGTTGTTTTTCAAAATATTCTGGACCAAAGTCTCTCTTGCAGTCTCTTATAAAACAGAAAAAATATTTTCCCATCCCATGAGAGTATTGTGAGAATTACTCATCTGGTACATAGATAAATCCCAGCAAATAAAAATGCTGCTAGTCATTGTTGGTATTACCTGTTCCTCACAGCTTCTGTGACAGGACGGCTGACTACATCCCAGTGGGTGTATCACCAGTTGTCGTAGGGACCGCCTATATATTTTTGGACAGGCTATCAAGTAAGTAGAGAAACAAGTAATTCCTGGGTTTTGTGTTCAACTGCAGCTTTCATAGTACTGTTTCAACAGAAAAATGTGTCGTGTGCCTCTCACAGCCTCACTCGAGCTGAAAGCATGCTGAAAAGAACTGGCTTGATGTGCAACTTCTGTCAAGTGGTACTAACATAAACAAGGGTTTGGCTTTAAAACCAGAAATATAGGGAAAGTGAGTGTCTTTGCTAGGTATCCGTCCTTGTTTGCAAACACTTGCTCTGTGATTAAAACAAGGAAAGACTTTATTATTGGCTGAGGAAAACACAGTAACATAAGTAAATAAGCGAAATATATCCACACCCATCATATCTCTGGCAGCAGTTCCTTAGTTTACTTCCCTAACAAGTGGTGCCAAAGTCCAAGGAGCTAACATCCCTTTAACTCTTTGCCTTCTCCCTCTGTGAGGCTATTAATGGTTAATGTATGTTCAGGATGAACTTGGCTGATGTCTCTCCAACCCCTAGAGGAAGTGCTATCTGATCTGGTCCACCTACTCCACCAATAGCCACTTATTTTTATTGCCATCATCAGGCGCCCCCCACCCCCAGCTTCAATCCCAATTTCCACGAGTTCAGCGGAGAGCCAGCAGTAAATACCTCACTGGCACTGCAAACCCGCCTGTGTGCCACAGCTGCAGAGCGGGCTCCTGCCACGGAGGCACAACTTGTCCAACAGAGGCTTTACTAGCCAAGAACCAGCAGCGCCCCAGATGTCTGCACAGGGCTTGTGTCATACTAAGGGTGTATACCAGCATGGGAAGGGAACACTTTCCTGCTCCCCACCTTCTCAGTTGAATCCTCTCTTCTCCCTACCACAAGCTCACCTAACTTTTAGTACTTCCTAATGAAGTTTCTTGGAGAGTTTCTGCATAAAAACCTGTTAGATTCTCTGCACGTTTCTTCATTCACCAAGAGCTGGCAGCAGAATTTTCTCCTTTGGCAGTCCGTTGCCAAACTGGCGGACCCCCTCCCCCTGTTCACCGACAGAAAGCACGCTCTTCCCTGTCGGCTCTGCCTTTTCCCTCACCTGGGACCAGAGTTGATCTCCTCCCTAGCCTGGCACTGGTGAGTTTACATACAGTGAGACTCTGAGCGAACATACCAGACTTTAATTTAATCGTACTGTGTGTTACATCTTCATGGTATGTGAACTATTGATGCTTTATACCAGCTAGTAAGATGGCCAGCTTAAAAAAAAAAAGTATTATATAGAAGTTTGTTTCAGCAAAACCTAGCCGAGGGTCTTCCGTTGGTCAGCAACGTGAGGGAGCAGGTGCCCGAGCTGCTTCCCTCCCCAGAGCTCCAGCAGACACAGGGCTTGGTGGGCTGTCGGCCAACACTGAACTTCCTCAATGGCCGGTGACCCTCAGGGGCTGTGCTGCCTTCCTCCCATTTCACCCGACTTCTGAGGAGGGACGAGCTGAAGTGAATCCCTCACAGCTGCCTGGGTGCGACACCACGTCCCTCACACCTTGTGAAGGGAGAGCTGCCGCCACGCGCTGCCGGGCGGCCGCCATTTTCCGCGGCGGAGCCGCCCCGCTCCAGCGCCGAACACGCCCGTTCCCTCGGTGTGCGCTGATGCGGCGCGGCGGGTTTCTCGGGCAGAGAAGGCACTCCGCAAGCGGGGATGTAACCGCCATGGACCGCCGCGTTTTCTGTCAGACTTTGAGCTATCCGAGTGTGAGGTGGACGAGGTCGGCACTCGCACCTGGCGCTCGATGCGAAAGGCTCGGCAGAGGCGGCTGTGCAACAGAGAGACCGGGCAGGACGCTGCCTCCCCTGCCCTTCACCCCGCCGGCCTTAGCGATGCCGTGGTTTTTAATAAAGGCGTAACTGCCGAGGTTACGAGCCGGCAAGGCGGTGACCCAGAAAGACAGAACCGTGGCGGCTGAGGAAGGAGGGCCCCGGAGGGACCCCCGGACTGGCGGGTGGGTCGGGCCGGGGTAGCCCAGCCCGCCGCTGGCGGCCGTGCGCCGCAGCCGCGCGTTGCGCGGCGGCCTCCCTTCTCCCGCCCTCTCTTTTCCTCCCTCCCCTCCACCTCGGTCCGCCCGTATCCCTGCATTCCCTGCTGCAGCAGCACCCCCCCCCTCCTCAATCCCATCAGTAGCGGCGGCCCCGGGCTCGGCTCCCCGCGCTGCGGCGGCGCTCGGCAGCGGTTCCCCGCTCCCCCCCCTTCCCCCGGCGTGGCCGCCATGTTGGGCTGCTGCGAGCTCGGCGGCGGCAGCGGCTGCTGCTGCGTGTGACCGCGGGAGGGAGGGAAGGAGGGAGCGGCGGGGGAGAGGAGGGCGCGGAAGCGGAGGGGAGGGAGGGCGCCGCTGTTACCCCTCCCCGCCGCCCCGCGCACGCACACACACCACCCCCCCCACACGCAGGAGGATGCCCTTTGCCCGGGGGGGGTGAAGCCGGGAGAGCATCTCGCTGCTGGGAGTGAAGCCGCCGGGGCCTCCCGGCCCGCAGCGTGCGGCCGGAGCAGGGACGCCGGCGATTTCCCTCCGCCCCAGAACACGCACCCGGAGGAGGAGAAGGAGGGCGCCGCAGCCTCAGCAGCAGCAGCCATGGGAAGGATTTGACAGGGCTCGGAGCGCTCCCCGCGGCGGTGCCGGTGTGTCGGGGCGCCCGTCCCGCCCGCCGCCCCTTGGCGCAGCGGAGGAGAAGGGAGAGACGATGAAGACTTTAGTTTTTTTGAATCACTGAAAAGCCTTAAAAGGAGACTCGGTAAGGAGGAGGAAGGGAAAGGCTGCCCGGGGCAGGACGTGGCTGCGCCCTGAGGAGGGGCGGCCGGGGGGGACCTGCGCCCCACCCCCACGGCGGGCGCGGTGGCCGGGGCCGGGGGAGGCGGTGGCGGGGCTGCACGGCCCCCTCCCTCCTGCCCCCCTTCCCCGCCGCTCTGCGCCCTGCTTTCTTCTGCCTTTCCTCCAGATAGATAGGTAAATACATGTATTTTCCCCTTCCCATCCGCTGCGGGAAGTGGAACGCTGGTGCGAGCCGGAGGGGGCTGTTACACTTTAATGATGCGGTGGGGCTCCTCTCCGGATCGTGTTGCATGATCTGCATTTTGAATGAAGGAGAAGACCTTTTTACATACAGGAGCGTGTATGCCTGTGCACACACACAGTGAAATCGGTGTCAGTCAGTCTCGGTTGAATTTGAGTGTGATAATTATTAAAGCGTCAGGAGTGCCCTTATTTTTTTAAGATCTTTTTAAGTATATTAAAATATTTTTTTTAGGATAACTGTTTTCTTCTCTTAAAAATTACGCATACACAGATATACACTGTATGTGTGTGTCTGAAACTTGCAAGGGTTTAGTTTCAGGCTGGGAACACCGAAGTGGGCTGGAAATTAAGCACTGCCACAGTTTGACACTTGTTAAAAATACTGTTGACTTCTTTTTAAACAACAAGACCCTCAAAAGATTTTTGTTGTTTTTTTTTTTTTTTTGGCAAAGTAATAATAATCATTAAAAAAGAAAACCCAATGCAAACTGAAACAACCATGTCTGGAGAAGTGCGCTTGAAGCAGTTGGAGCAGTTTATTTTGGATGGGCCAACTCAGACTAATGGGCAATGCTTCAGTGTGGAAACCTTGCTGGATATACTCATCTGCCTTTATGATGAATGTAATAATTCCCCTCTGAGAAGAGAGAAGAACATCCTTGAGTATCTAGAGTGGGGTAAGTTTGAACGTGTTTGTGTACATCCGTCTGTGTTCCTGTTGCTTTGTATAATGACTGTGTTATTTATGTGTAAGAGGGGTTTGTTTATAACTCAGTGTTTTACTGGGAAGTGTTATCAGTTTTACTGTATTTAAACATGGTGGTGGTGCTAAAAAGAAATCCATATTGGTTATTTGTCTTTGAGGTATGCATGTAAAACATACATTATCATTTTTTTTCCGTTTTGACATGGATCAGACTCTGGTACATGAGGCATAGTTGTTTGCCTTCAGGCCCAGCTGTTGAATTTTGTATCCTGAAGTTGCTGGGAATATAGAAGGGTGAGGGATAAAATCTCTGATGCCTGGAAAAAACATCAGTACACAATCCTCTGATTTACATCTGCAGTCAAATCTATACTGATTTAAAATAAAAGGGTGTCGATCAACAAGAAAATCTTCCATCTTGAACAATATGGGTTTGAAATGTCTGTGAAAGTGGAGAAGATGACATTCTCCAACATAAAGTCATTGCTGACTTAATTAGATTGATTTTCCTGATGAAGAAAACAGAGTTGAAAAGCAGAATGAAGTTGTGTGCCTCCCCAGCACCCTTTCAATTTTTTTTATTCATTTTGGGAAGATAGGGTATTTGCAGATTTTTGAATGAAAACAGGTGAATGATGGCATTCCAGTTGTTTGTAAGTTGTCACAGAACTGGTTGTCTCTATTTTTTCTTTTCAATTTGTTTTCTTCCTCCTCCTAAACAGATGCAAAACAGAAGATATAGTCTGACATAAGAACCTTGATGAGAACGGTTACTGTATCTGACCTTCAGACTTCAAAGTCATGCTGCATTTACATGCAGAACCATTTACCACATTTGCTTTATAATAAATACATCAGCAGGCATCCTTTATTAAAAAAAAGCACATTTTCGAAACACGTAACAGGCATTTGATTAATTAGCTGGTTGAGCTCTTCATAATGAAGTCACTGAGGAAAGACATTGTTTTGATAACTGATCTAACAACTTGGGGCTGTTAAGTGTGTGTTTTATTTTCCTGCTCCTCACTGTAGTCATACTGACATCTAAAGGACATCTGACTCAGTAATTAAGTTTCTTATACTGTTCATAGTGCACTGGTCTTTGTTTTCTTATTATCTGGAGGAGCAGGCTATAATTAATGTGTTCTTGCTAAAGAGGAAATAGTAATTAAAAGTACTTCTGAAGAATCTTCCTTCTAAAGCTGTCACAGTGGCATACAGAAGCTTTGAAAGACTGGGAAAATTTGGTGGCTTCAAGGGTATTTGGTATGCAGGAACTTGGTGTAGTCTGCAGTGGATCTAGCCAGCTGGTACACTGTAAATAATAATTAAAAAACAGTTAAGCATATCAATATGATCGGAGTAACGATGTGTTTGGGACCCATCATATAGGGTGCTGGTACGTTCAGTGGTGGTGGTTTGATGGACAAATGCCTTATTACAAGGCTCTGACAGTACCCGAAGATTTCTGTAATAACTTCACAGGCTGCTGATGGAAGTAATACACTGTTTCGGAAAGGCTGGAATAAGGTTTCTTCCTGGCCTGTTTTTCCTGCTGCTTTTTTGGTCTCATGCTTGAACTGTGCCTTAGCAGGACTCTTGAGCTTCAGATGAGACCAATCTCCCATTTTCGAGGCTGAGTTGCCAGAGTCTTCTGTCTGCTCCCTGCTCTGCTATCCAGCTTTCTGTCCTGAGAGTTTTTTAAGAGGGTTTGCGAGGTGAAATGCAAGAGCAATGGTTTCTAGTACCTGCTGTTGGAAGTAGCATCTATGTGAATGGTGTCTGTATCGTGCAAACACTCCCTTGGGTTGTCTCTTCTGAAAGCCAGCCCGCCTAGTGAAACTAGCGGTCTCCGGCGCTTCTGGCAAAATCTGCTTCTTACAGAGGTAGTGTACTCTCCAGTGCTCAGGCGCAGGGCAGTTACTAAGGGTACCCTGTTCTTTGATATAATTGTGACCTTGCATATCTCTCCCCCCAAAAGGGGAAGCAATGCAAATGGTTGATTAGAAAGAGGTTATATATCGTTTTAAAGTCAGAGACATGCTGAGTAGTGGCAGAAGTAGAAGGCTGGCAGCCAGAAATCGTAAGTTTCATCAGTGACTCAGTGCTGAAGTACTTTCAGTTGGGTGTCTTTCAGCTTCCCTATTTGAACACTAGGGAAAATACCACCAATTTTACACCAGGGAGTTCTGAAAGCTGCTGTATGTGAAAACTCTTAGTTTTGAATGTACTGTATAAAACAGTGTGAATTAATTTATTTTTCCCATCAGTGAAATGGGTGCGTGGTGTGTCTACTGGTGGGTGTGCGAAGCTGGTTGCTGTCTTGAAAAGACACTTAGTGGGTTTATGCCAAGCATCCACTTTTTTTTTTTTTTAATCACTATGAAGAGTGCAATCTGAAGTTTTTGGAACTAGTCTTGGAATGGTATGAACTGGTATGTTTGTGCATTTAAATTGCAAAGAACAAGTTTATTTCTGAGAACTGTTCATCATTCTAAGCTTAAATTGCTTTTTAAAATAATTATTTCTAGAAGCAAATAAGATTTATGTATATATTTAGTTATTTTTAAGAAAAGGCTAGTAAATAGCTGTTTGATGATCACAGACTCCTGTTGAGCAAAACAGCAAATAGTTTTTTCTTCCTTTTCAGTGCTGCAGTTTTGAGCTGCTACTGTTAGGTTTTGTGGGGGTTTTGAGGTGTGTTTTTTCTGGTGTGGGGTGTATGTGGATGCGTATTTTTATTTAAGCTGTTCTAGGTCTGAGATGTTACGTGCTATATCACATGTAAGACTGAATATTCATAGCACAATCTAAATTTTTTGGGGGAAAGGTTTAGGAGGTATTCTAGTGTGGAAAAACTAATGTGGTCTTAGTGATAGCCATGTGACTGCTGCTATATTTAGGAGAATTAAGAAGCTTCATGTTCTAGTCCTTGGATCTTTTAGGACTATTTTATGAACTCGTTATCTAGATCTATAATTTATTAAAGTGAAGCAGGGTGAAATGGTTGAGCATTTGAAATTGTTGCTCATCTTTTGTTTTTGTTTGATGTTACAAGTTTAACTCAGCAAGTGGAGAAGTAAGGTCTCTGCAGTGTGAAGTTGAGTTTTCCATTTTTGTAGGTTTTCAGTCTTTTTGAGGTGCTTGAAATGACGTTAGACTGGTTTGAAGTGTCAGGTTAATTATTTAGTGATTTAAAATCTACGTTACTGCTAAAAATCCTTTTTTTGGCTTAAAGTGAAAACATAATTACTTTCACTATTTTAAGTGTTATTAGTTTTGTGACATACAAATAAGATTATTTGATTTTGTTGTTTATTTTATGTAGGTATTTTATATGCAAAGATAACCGTCAAAACAACTGTTGTATGTGAGTTGTCAGGGTTAAATCAGGGCACATTTTGAGACGGGAAGGAAATGGAACATTTAGGTTGGGCTTGCTCTATGTATTTGGTAGTTTTAAATTTTTATCTCCATTGATAGTTGTATTTGTGATTTAGAAAGAGGATTGCCTAATTATAGCAGCTGGAGCTTACCAGAGAAAGCTATTCAGAATTCCAAGCATTTTGCTTTTTCTTTTCTACATGTGTATGAATTGCCACAATGACTCAAGACTGTGAGGGAGGTAATGAAGGCTGATAAGCTGAACTTGAAAGAAAAATGTAGCGATAGAAAGAAGCTTTTGGAGATGTTTTTGTTCTGGGAAAACTTCCTTTACAATGGCACCGATTTGAGTCGATTTTAAAAAGAAACTAGAACAATGTTATTTAAGATGCATTGAAAGAAAAGTAGAATAAACTTCAAAATGTGTGGAGATACAAGGGAGGGAAGATGGAGGGCACTCCCACTAGCATGGCGAGTGAATCTGTTCTCTTGTAGGAAAAATGTAAACTGTCCTTTGGTGGTTTTTATGTTGTTTTTTTTTCTACCAAAGAAGGCTTTGGAAGATAGAAGTGAAATGAGAACAATTTAATTCAGGAGAACTGAAATGTTGTGGTGTTTATGCAGTGCTGATGTGGTCATAGACTAGACTGTGATCATTGGTCTCATAATGCTGATGTTCAGATGTGCAGCATCTTTTCTGGCCTTTAAAAATGTCTCTGTCGTCACAAATCCATTTTTTTTCAGTATGGATTTGTGGAGGGGTTGTCTGTGTTTTTTTTTTCTGGTGGTCTCTGTTGTGTTTTTTCATAAGAAAAAATTTTATACACATTTTTGAGCTAAGTTGGTTTTTAAATATTAATAATAAAATCTTGCCTCTAGACTCGTATACCTCTTCTGTGTCATTCATGTGTTTGTAGGTCATGAAAGAAATCACATGCATTTTTACCTATGAGTTGCTTGTATGTTGTTATTAAAAAAAACTGTTAAAAAAAAATCCATTTACATCTTGTTCTTAGCCGAGACAGCAGTAGAAGACATGTCACTCAACTTGTTTAAGTGTTTTGTATTTTTTTTTAAAGTAGACTTTGGTGCTTAGTACTATCCAAGCTATTAGAAATACATTTTAAAAAAAACCCTGCATTCTAGGAATGATTTGTTTGGTTTTTTTCCTTCTTATAGTCTTAAAACTGGGAATACCTCACTTTACTGCTTATTTATTTAAACTGTTGTTTCTGTTACGTAGCTGCAGCTAACAATTAAATGCATTTTATTGATTAGAGTGAGAGAAGGAAGTTCTTCAATGCTGTCAAATAGAAACAGCCTTCAAATCTCCATGTTTCAGAATATTGTGTGAGCAGCTTTTATAGAGATGCTGTTTTATACCAAATTACTTGAAAAAGGAGGGGAAGAAATTGGTTGAAAATATGTCGGAGAACAGTTGCCTGTGCAGACCTTACTGTTAGGTAGCCCTGTGTTAAATAAACCTCTATACCTTTTGAATTGTGACCTCTCCCACATTTGTTTCATTTCTGATTCTTGTCTTGAACAGGGGAAACTAATTACTGTAAGTTAATCAACAGTTCTGATGTGATCAAATGAGCTGAGAGACCATCAGGTTGATTCTGCTTGTTTTGCATTAGGGTTAAAGCCAGTTTCCAATAGAGTGAGGCATTAACCCATCTTAACACATTTGTTTCTTAACACATTTACAGTACACCAGGGTTTTTTAACTCTTAAACATTTAAAATTAAGCTTNGGCCTTGCTGGTGAAGTTTGGAGATGTTCAGACACTGCCTGAAAGGCTTTGGGGCTTGTGTACTTAGGTTGACTGACTTCTCTCACTGATGTCCTTTTTATTGCAAAGGAGTACGGCTTGCTTAGGTAGAAAGCTAACTAATACTTCATTTTCAGGAATTTTAGGAATGCCTTTATTCTGTACAGAAATTCCTAGCATGCTTTGGTCTAATGGGGACAAATGGAGAAATACAATTATTTGAGTTAGTCTGCTCAGTGGGCATTATAAACCTCATGACAGCACAATAAATTCCCTGTTACTAAGACATTTCATGCTAAAGACTTAATCCAATACTTTAATTGTGGGACTGTCATAACTGTAAAATGTACTGTTGAAGGTGTGCTTGAATTCTTAACCTCTGTGTAGCATATGTACGCTGTGTGTGCCTGATTAAAGTCCTTCCTGTCTCTTGGCCCTTCTCTCCTGAACTTTACTGATTTACTCTTTTATAACCTGTAGCATATTACCAGTTCACAGTTGACTGAAAGAAGGATATTGTGCTGTAAGAACAAAGAGCTCATTTGGCCCAATATAGTTTAATACTTTGTTTTACATATATATATATTTTTTTTTTTTACAAAGATTAAGAGAAACTACCTTTCTTTTTT
>VZTO01009350.1:8254-31204 GCA_013400615.1 Syrrhaptes paradoxus | reverse complement strand
TGGTCATGTAGATTGTGTTGTCAGTAAATGTATTTAATGATGTATATGATCATAGTAATAATTACGAAAGCGTCTTAAACGCCCCAAAATCTGCATGATATATCACTGCGCATTGACTGTTTCTAAAGCCTTGATACATTCAGTTCTAAAACATGCTGAATTTGTGGCACTAAAACTTTTCAGTAACATCAAATTGTCATACGATTATTCAAAACTTATCTAATTTTGTCCACGTCATCTTCTGGTTTTTGTATTTTTTCCCCACCCACCTTAATTGAGAAGTAAAATGTTAATCGACAATTTTTAGCGATTACTGCTTATGTTCAGCAAAATTGTATTTCACATTTTAAAACCTAGGACTTAAACAAATGTTATTCTGTCTCTTAAAGAACCACAGTTTCTTGCCTTGTGTCTTCAGCTTCAGAGAGGGATTCCAGCTTCTGGGGATTTAATATTTTTCTTAATTTTTTTTTCTTTTTTATTTTCCAGTTTAAGGAAACCATTTTCTCTAATAAAAGACATGGTTAGATCAGATTAATTCACTTGTTTGAGGCAAGTAGTTTCTTCAGTAAAGTAAAGTAGTTTTCATGTTATCTCAGTGATTCTAAAGCAATAAACAAAACCTTGTGACTGATAGATGTTCATGGCACTCTTGCGAATGTTAGGCTACTATTTGTTTTTGCTTTTACTTTACATTTTCAGTTTCTGTCAGGCACACCTTCTCCAGTTCATTCTGTATTCTCCCCTTGCCCCAGCATGGGAAATCGTATGCTCTTAGGGTGACAGGGTGCAAAGGTCGTTCTTAGCACTGTTCCGGCGTCAGGGGTAGAAAACCGTTTCCTATGGGAAGCAGCAGAGGAAACTTGCAGGAGATGGAAGATGGTAAATGAAGTCATTTTGGCAAAGCTACAAGGATTTCTTCTTGGTATGCTGATCATGGTNACCAAAACTTTTCTTCCTGCAATGAGAAAATTTCTAATCATGAATAGGGGTCTTCAAAATAGCTGTTTGATCTTGATGATGGCAAATCCTTGGAAAAAGAAAGTGTTGGTGTATTTCTGTGTTTTGTGGTATTTGGCATAGTATCACTCAATGTCTTGAAACAGTTTTCCTTGTGTGTTTTGTAACTGAAAGACAAGAATTCTTATATTAACAGACTTGGAATAGTTTTCTTCTGTTTCCCCCAACTTTTAGAGAACACTTGACGTAGTTCTGTTCTGTGATAATTTAAAAGGATCCTTTTATAATTTTGGTAGTAACTGACACAAAAGAGACTTGTTTTGGCTGTGATCTCATGTGTTAGAGGGAAATTATAGAAGCTGCTTCCCACACAAATAGAAATTTGCAGAGAAAATTTGCTGTCCTAAGATGCCTTGTTTTGTTATGTCCCTCCACCCCCAACTTTGACTATTTTTACCTTCATAGCTAGCATCCACCTTTGGCTAACGGAAGATATATTATTTAACTTCAGTATCTTTGCAAAAGTGATTTAACTCTTTAAAGAAATTTAGGCAAATTGGTTTTTTGTGTATCTAAGTAATTGGTAGGCTGGCTTTTTTTGTTTTCCTTATTCTTATGTGTTACCTGTTTTTCTGATAGTAAGGGGTGACTTAATGTCTCCACTGATGCTAATCTGGACTCTCAAAAAACGAACTCTAAATTGAGTTAAGGTTACTAAGAGAAAACAGTAGAGGATATATATTACCATAGCTGGTGTGTATTATTTCATTAACTTGGTATTGCTTGGTTAACTTGATCTTCTAGTAATACTTTAACTTGAGAGAAGATGATCTGGAAACCAGTTGCTTCTAGTGACATAGTTTCTTAGCTACTTCCCTGAATATCTGTATTGTTGCCTGAGCTCATGTAAACGCCTGAAAAGTGTCTTCCTGGGTGATATAGCAGAGGTGTCATCTGATTTTATCAGTAGGAGCCTAGTGCTTTAACTGTATGGGGGGAAAAAGGGTGCAGCAGGGCAAGGAGTGGCTGGTTTGCTGTGTAGCTATACTCTTCTTGAATTTTTACATTCCTTTTCTCCAAAACTAAGATTATTTAATTGAATTAGTCAGTATTATTTACTGACAATATTACGTTCACCTTGTGATCCTTGGCACTACCAACAGAAGGGAATATTTTCTGAGAAATTCTTGACATTAGAACTTCAAAATTTACTTTAATTTCACCATTAAGTTTTCTTCATAAGGGAACAGTCCAGTCTCAAGGTTTTTTGCTTTATCTTGGTCATGTAGATTGTGTTGTCAGTAAATGTATTTAATGATGTATATGATCATAGTAATAATTACGAAAGCGTCTTAAACGCCCCAAAATCTGCATGATATATCACTGCGCATTGACTGTTTCTAAAGCCTTGATACATTCAGTTCTAAAACATGCTGAATTTGTGGCACTAAAACTTTTCAGTAACATCAAATTGTCATACGATTATTCAAAACTTATCTAATTTTGTCCACGTCATCTTCTGGTTTTTGTATTTTTTCCCCACCCACCTTAATTGAGAAGTAAAATGTTAATCGACAATTTTTAGCGATGACTGCTTATGTTCAGCAAAATTGTATTTCACATTTTAAAACCTAGGACTTAAACAAATGTTATTCTGTCTCTTAAAGAACCACAGTTTCTTGCCTTGTGTCTTCAGCTTCAGAGAGGGATTCCAGCTTCTGGGGATTTAATATTTTTCTTAATTTTTTTTTCTTTTTTATTTTCCAGTTTAAGGAAACCATTTTCTCTAATAAAAGACATGGTTAGATCAGATTAATTCACTTGTTTGAGGCAAGTAGTTTCTTCAGTAAAGTAAAGTAGTTTTCATGTTATCTCAGTGATTCTAAAGCAATAAACAAAACCTTGTGACTGATAGATGTTCATGGCACTCTTGCGAATGTTAGGCTACTATTTGTTTTTGCTTTTACTTTACATTTTCAGTTTCTGTCAGGCACACCTTCTCCAGTTCATTCTGTATTCTCCCCTTGCCCCAGCATGGGAAATCGTATGCTCTTAGGGTGACAGGGTGCAAAGGTCGTTCTTAGCACTGTTCCGGCGTCAGGGGTAGAAAACCGTTTCCTATGGGAAGCAGCAGAGGAAACTTGCAGGAGATGGAAGATGGTAAATGAAGTCATTTTGGCAAAGCTACAAGGATTTCTTCTTGGTATGCTGATCATGGTGATAGGGGTGCTATTGAAAACAATCTCCTCAAAAGCTTGTGGAAGAATTTTCATGAGCTTCAAGAGAAGCCAGGTCAAGCATGTCAACCTGCTCATTTTGAGTTAAGCATAAACACCTCTCACAGGGTTCTTATGTGTGTGTGTTTATAAAAGCAATGTAACTCTTCTATGTTGTGTAATACCTGGTGTCCTTTCTCACTTAGAGCATTCAAATAACAAAAGTATTTGAAGTCTGTAAGTGTGCTATTTGCAGACATTTTGACCCTCTCAATTTCAACCTAGGACTCGTGGAATAAACGCAGATTCTCTTCTTTCTCTCTGCCTTTGTGTCCATCTCATACCATATTCTTTTATGCCTGCCACTTGAGGACTTAGGTGCTATTTTTCCCTGCTGCTTTTTTCTCTTTGAGAGAAAAACAGGCTTTATAGTGAAGGGCACATTTCCCAGCCATAGGTGGTGTGTCAAGACTTCAGAAAGTTTAGACATCTGAATGTGGATGGATTAATCAGTGGATCTTTAGGAAGGAGGACTGTCTGTCTTTCAAGATGAGTATATATAAAGTTATTGGATAGAAGTTCAGATGCTGTATTTAGAAGACTGTGCATATACATAGATACAGATTATATGTATAGGAAAACACTTTTTTTTTTTTTTTTTTTTTTTTTTTTTTTTTTTTTTTTTTGCAATAAACCTATACACACTTTAGGTGGTAGGTGTTAACAGCTATGAGCGAAAACTGTAATGTCTGTCTGGTAGGAAGAAGAAAGCCAAATTCTGCTCTCATTTAATGGAGAGAAGTGTGATGTTAATTCACGTACACCCATGCAGTATTAAAGCAGTTCATATTTGCTGATGAGCCTCTAAAGAAAGTCAAGCCACTTACTTGAGGGCATTAACTGGACAGTTATTTAAAACTAGAACTCAAGTACAGTAACTTTTTCTAGATGGCCAGAGAGAATATTTTATTTATTTTCCTTATTTTTTTTTAAGTAAACATTAAAAATGTACATTTGTTTCCAAGTTGGGAGGGTTGTAAATATTCTTTTTTTCTCTCAATAGTATGATTACTGGTGAGAAAGTAGTTTACAATGATACTGGTTGCTTGTGTTTAGTGCCTTGAAAATCTGTTAGGGAAAAGTGGATAGTAGCATCTTAAGTATCTCTGCAAAGATATGGAGGCAGAGCTATGATTTCATTCAAAATTTCAGTGGAAAAGCAGTTTCTAGGATCCAGCTTTATGTGTATGTTCCTTCCAAATTTTTTTCAAAGTTTTTGAAATGTTTGCTGTGGAAATTCCTGAAGGTGTGGGTGGTTTGTAACTTCTGTGTGTTTAAGTGCTTTGTTTATTTGCTTAAATTTTAGGTATGCTTTTTCTTGGTGTCATTACTTGAGAAAGCTTGGAATCTTATTTCTGTGATCTTGTTGCGATGTCCTGTTTCCTCCCTCTCCTGTAACTTTAGCATTGTACAATTCAGAGCAGTGGTGATTATTTTATTTCTCATAAGGGAAGTGCTCTTTTCTGCAGTGGTCAGGTGGATGCTTGCCAGAATTGTGTTTTGAGCAAGTGTTTATGTATGTTGAGCTTTGACATCCATAAAAATTAAATTTCTTCTAACTCATACAGGAGTTTGCACCTCACCTTTTCCAGATCTCTCCTGCAGCTACACAAAGTATGTGCATGTCACTGGCATTTCTGAAGAGTTTTCCGCAGAGTGTCTAAATGTCTCAAAGTGTAATGTCTACATTTAAATCTTATCTCGTACTTACTATTTATGAAATGGGTCTGCACTGACTCCTGCTGTGTGTAGGACTTGCTTAGCTTGAGTGGACTTTGGGGAAGACTGGTGGTGGTGGTGGAACAAGTAACTGTTAGGCTACACAGTTCAGTTCGGACAGGAGAAAGTGGATTTGTATGGAACATTGCTACACTAGAAACTTTTCCCATAGAACTTTTGTTCTATGATGACAAGAGAGAAAACCAGCAGCTGTTGGTTATAATTTCCAGCTAACATTGGAAATTATCTGCTGAAAAGCTGTATGTGCATAGATATTGCTCAAAAAAGTTGTAACTGAAGGATGACACAGGTCCTTTTATAACCTTGTATTTAGTCAGTTGGGGTAAAAAAGACAGTATAGGTAGGCAAGTTCACAGTATGGTTACTTCTGTGGATCAGGAAATTCCCACTCCCTACCCCTCCTTTTTTTTTTTCTGATGGGTCCTTCTGAGTATCTGCTTCCTGCCTGTTCTCACTTCACTCTGAATCGCCCTGTGAGGAACTGATTTTAAAGTGACTGTGCTATGTAAAACTCAACTTCTATTAAGAATGGATGCTCAACATTTTTAGTTAATTTTTTTGAAGATGTTTTGTGCTTAAGGACTTCTAAACGTGTTCTGTAGAGTGTCCTGAGGTTGGTTGGTCAGTTGGTCTGTTTTTGCAGGGAGTTAGTCATGACATGCCAGAAGAGAAATGCTGGATTTCTCTGTTCTAAATAGTACTGCAAAAGTAAAATTCAGGAACTATTTGTGAAATATTACTTTGCAGGTAGCGCCTATCTCCTAGGCACACTGTAATTTATGTAATGCATAATGCTTTGCATCAGGAGTTATCATAATTTATTTATGGGGGAGTTTGTTTAGTAAGGATGTTTTTGAGTGATTTCACTGTCTTATTGTAATTTGCATTTACTTCATGTTTTGTTTGTGCACAAACATTTTGTACAAATAGCTGTAATTTGTCTTTTTACTCTGCGAGATTCAAATGGCAAAAGTTCTTGGAAGTGTCCCGAGATAGTTATTTATGATATACCTGGCATAGAGGAACCGGAGAACAGGCATTGAGTTTCTGCGAGTTCTTCAGTGAAAGGTATGGCAAAGGTTGGAATTTGCCTTTCATGGCCTACTGCCATAGCCAGCTCTTGTGCATGCGTCCGGGATGCGGGGAAGGAATAGCTGTTCCTCTACTGTTTAGTATCTGTAAAACGGCAGTGATTTAGGATTCTCCTTGATTCAGTACAATAGGACTTTAGAAACGTTCCTCCTATTCTTTCTTTTGCAGTTGGAGTGTCACAAATTAATCTGCGCTCTGAGGTGATAGGTTTACTCAAATGAATTTGTTTTCTTATTAGACTATGGATAGTGAAATTTAGGATTTTAGTCTGATCTCAGCTTCATTAGCAGATGAATAGAGAAAAGAGTAACTTTTAATGAATGTTTTGATTTTTAAAGGAATCTTTCTTGGTAAAAAATGTTAACAAAATATTAGATTTCAGCCTGACCACATGACATCTGAAGTAATGGATAGTCATTCACACATGTAAAATCAGAGGCAGTCAAAACAGTAGTGGGTTTAAAAAATTTTCTTTTGGTATTCAACAGTAGCATCTGAATGAAGTGCAAGCTAGTGCAAAACCAGATCCTACATCAGTATTTGTTTTGGAGAGCTTCAATAGCTCATTTGTGGTTTTCCTGCTTGTAAATAATGCAGTTTTATCCCATCTCATGCTGAATGTTTTCATTCCTTGTATTTTCTGCTGATGGATGTGTCTGCATCTCTGAGCTGTATTAAGGAAGGGTATAGAACCAGTTACTTGTTGATTTCTTGAGCTAAATCCCAACTTGCATAGAAGAACTTCGTGTTCTCCTGGTGGTTCTTGGGTTCTTTTTCCCTTCGCAATTCCATGCAACAGATGAAGCTTTCTGTTATGTAATATTAATATAGTAAGTCCCTTCTATTTTGTGAGCTCGGTACTGTAGTAGGTGAGCTGTGGATTAAATGGAGAGTAATTCCTTTACTCATCCCTTTGAATGCTTTTCCCCTCTACCTTCTTGTACCTTTAACAGTAGCTGAGACCAAATTGCTATGCTCAAAAATCTCCTAGGCTTTGTTAGCACAGTCAAAATAAACTTTATTTTAAGGTACTTTTCTGCACCAATTATGATAATACTTTTCCTGTGGGTTGATTTAATTCCTCAAAAATGCTACTGCAGATGGTTGCACTGGAAAAAAAGAAGCATGTTTTTCTCTTGTAATTTCTTTAACTCTGTACTGTGCGTGATTTTGGGGCTTATTAGATGAGAACAGTAGTTAGGATTCAAAACTTAAATACTTGAAGTAATCCATTAATATTTTTCTTTTTGATGTTGTTCACAGTGTGAAGAGAAAGGCAAATACAACAAAAGTCAATGTCCTTTTTCTTTCAAGCCTAGTATCTCAAGGAGGAAACCTTACCATGAAAAGAGAATCCCATCCATTGCCATTTCAGTCATATTGCAGAGCGCTGGCCTTCTGGTCATGTTTAGGGCACTGCCCTCTCCTTATCTTGTGCGGAACATGTGAATGGTGGTTCAGAACCATCTTTCCATGTTTGTTAAGAGCTATGAGTCATTCTTAAACCTTTGATGTGACCTAAATATCCTTCTGTTCGACTGATATATTTTTAAGCTGAAAGAGTAGATTTAGATTAGATATTGGGAAGAATTTTTTTCCTGTGAGGGTGGTGAGGCACTGGCCCAGATTGCCTAGAGAAGCTGTGGATGCCCCATCCCTGGAGGTGTTCAAGGCCAGGCTGGATGAGGCTTTGAGCAACCTGGGCTAGTGGAAGGTGTCCCTGCCCATGGCAGGGGGGTGGAACTCTGTGATCTCTAAGGTCCTTTCCAGCCCAGACCGTTCTGTGATTTTATGAAGATGATGTATTGTGTGACTGTACCTTGTTGAGTGGTCAGGAGATTTTTATATATCTTTCCCAGAAATACAACACCAAATCCTAATGGTGTAAGAATGGAGTAAGGAGTGACAATGCTGGCATTATGAAGAAATTTACATTATGTTATTTGTGCATCTGTGATGTAGTTTGGCTGCATAAAAGCTTGATCTAATTCTGGTTTTGCATTAAAGGTCAGGAAATTCCTTCTATTCTGTGAGAAAGGAAATGTGAGTATAATTTATAGCTCTAGCCAAAATAGTCTGTGTTGTACTTTTTTCTCAAATGGGAAGGTAAGATGCATTCCAGATTGCTATGGAATTGCTTTGCAGATTGGTAGTGTTCCTTTCTATATTTTCTCTTGTTGTGGCCACTTGAGCGTAGAATATGAAGGATCAGAATTCAGGAAGAAGGAGCTGCAGGTAGCCAGCCTCTGCTGGTCCCCTGACACATGGTTTTAAGCATGCTGCAGAGAAGAGAGGGACTGACATTCAGCACACCTTCCAGGGGCTCTGCTGGGGTCAGGCTTGGGAGCATCCACTTCAGAGGACTGGTAGAAATTGTGTTTAGGAGCAACTTGAAGATGATTTTGATGTAGCTGTATGCTGAATGGTATGTAAGTGGATTTTGCATGAAAGCTTTGATGTTATTTAAGTGATTATTAAATGACTTAAGATTGCAGTAAAAATTTCTGAAAATTCGTTTTGTTTCCTAGTACGTATCTATGATAGAAATACTGAAAGAAATCATTAAACTATATAAATGCAAACTGACAGAATTAATAATTTATCTGTTTGTGTCCTAGCTTCGTCTGTAGCTGTATGATTGTGGTGTTTTCCCTGACACTGCCCAGCCCCTGTTTTGCATATCCCATAGGACAGAAGGACTCTAGAAATTAATTCAAATTTTCTGGGGCAGTAAACTGTCAGTTAGCCATTATGTAGTGAACGAAGTTGTGATTTGCAGAAAAGGAAAATGTTTTTTGTGGGGGAATTGAATGATGCTATGGAGAATTTGATTCTCTTGCTGACTGCTACAGAGGTGAGGTTTCTTTTCGTGTGATGCTGCATATTAACCACATATTTTGTATGTAGCCACTAATTGTGCATTCATCAAGACATGGATCAGTTAGTTGACTTCCTGTGGTTTGATGTGAAGAGATACCGAGAACTCTCAGCTGTCACTGAAGTGGGTGGAGCTCTGCTTTAAACTGTAAAGCTCTATTTAATGCTACATGCTCTATATGGAATCTATATGGAATTCTAAAATTATTTAATGATGGATAACTGCTTTTTCCTTTATTATGTTCCTTTTGTCATAAAGCTGATAATGTTACTGGCTCTTGGAAGGGTATTTTGAAAGTTAATGTATTTAGGATCCTGCCATAAATAGTGCATTTCACAAATTTTGTGAGAATTGACAAATCTTGCTGCAGAATAAATAATATGTACTGTTTTCAGGAACCACCCAAGAATATCTTATCTTTTCCTTTGACCCATCTTTGTCCAGCCACAATTTTATTCCAATGAGTTGTCTTTTGTTTGTGTTTTTCTTTAACAGGGTATTCATTTTATAAATTGCACATTAGAAGACATGCATGGAAATAATATATTTATTCTACCTACTTTATTGTTGCAGCTGGTTTTGATCAGAACAGACAGTTTTTCTGAGCATAGCTCATCTAATTTTTGAAAACAGCTTCTGTTTTGGAAGAGATGAGTAGAGTTTTTCTGAATTAAAATGAGCTACTGATAGATGAGGAAAGGGAAAAATCTATATAAAAAAAGTGGTGACAGGTTTCATTTAGCTTAGTTTCAGTGTCACTGTGTTTTGTAGATAGCTAAGGAGAGGGTGTACTGTGCCTAAAATGTGATAGTCTGTGTGTTAGAGAAGTAAGTGTGTTTTAGAGTGCATGTTTAAAATTCCTGTAGATTCAGTGAGAGCACATAAATGCATTTAAAAGCTTCTAGAGAGCAATCCTGTCTGCCTAAATTAGAGACTCTGTCATATACTTCGCTCAAGCTTTAGGAAAGCCTAGCTCAGCTGGAAAATGGTGCACCTGTCAGTTCGCCTTACCAACACTTTGCAGTTGATGCTGTTGTATCTTTGAACACGCAAAGGCAACTCTAAAGCCATGGTCCAAAATATATGTTTTTTTCTTGTTCTTTTGAGGGAGGGGTGGTCCTAGGGGAGCTACAGCTGCAAGATGTTTCACTGTTTGAAGTAATGTGCCTTCAGCCAGCAGGGAATGAAGCCAGTGTTCCAATTCCAGCGCCAGTCACTTGTGGCTGGAAGAAAGCATCCAGGCCCAAAGATAAAGGACATTCTGTATCTCTTCTGCTTCACCATTTTTGGGAAAAGAGAACTGTGTTTTCCTTCTCTAGTGGTAGGCTTTGTAGTAAGAACATACTTTTACAAACCTTAAATTAAGAAACAGCATAACACCGATTGTCTTTCCAAAATTGAAAGTATTGTTTTTATTACTTTCCTCTTTCAAAACCTCACTGCTACAGAACAGAAACAAAGCAAGCTGCTTCTCAGTTAATCACAAGAACACTTAAAGTTGCACTGCTGCCATTGTGTTGTGTATCTGGCATAGGAAAAACCTTCCTTCTGATGGAGATGTGGGCATCTTGAGCCTTCTTCTCTGCCTTAGTAGGTGCACTTCTAGCCCTGGCCCTCTTGCTCAGATTCCTAGGGTGCAGAACAGAGAAAGAAAGCCTTCAACAGAGGCAGCAGAGGGAAAACCTTCAATAATGGCCAAATCTTTAATCCTTACATTCATACAGCTACTTCTACGCTGTTTGGAAAAAGGAAACAAACAGTATACAGGTTATGCTTTAAACACCTTCCATGTTACTATTTAGTCAGCAGCCTCTCTTCTTTAAAGGTTTCCTTGCTCCTGGAAATTCATTACTTTTTCAGCTTGGAAGCTTGTGTGCTGTACACCTCGCACTAGACCAGAGATCTCTGGAGTGAAATGTTTCTTTTAAGAGTACTTAAAAAGATAGTGCATTAATACCAGTATTGCATACTCAATCCTTAGAGATCCTGGCAGCCTGTCTGTATTCAGTATAGTGGTAGTGTTGTACCTGTAGAGATACAGGTGGTAATGGTGCAATTATATCGGAGTAAAAAAGGTTGCTGAACCTTGCTAATTTGTACAGAATGATATAAATTGCTTAGCAGATCTAGCTAGGGAAATTAAAGACCATTTTTCTTGGCAAATAAATATGCTTTTTCTGATTGCATTTCCTGACTGCTTCTGTAGAAGTAGTCTGGAACCTGGAAAAGCAATACTTCTGTTCAGTCTGACAGTAGATTTGCAGAGTATGGGGAAATTGTCTACAGGACCTTCTTAATGGTTTTCTTTGAAAGAGTGAATTTTCACGGTAGAGGCTTACCATATCAAGTTTACCTAAAAGAGAAAAGAATTAGCACAGCCGTGTATTTTATTTTCTGCAGTGTTCTATGGCATTATCAGTCCTCATGTTTGAGTCTAATAAAATTCCTGATACTTGCTTTCTCTGTTCTTTAGTTCCAAAATATGGGCAACAGTTGATGTGTGCTTCTCAGGAGCCTTGAGTTCCTTACCTGTAGCATGTGATGTGCTTTGGAGAATTTATGTAAAATATGTTTAGTATTGAAAGCCATAAACTAATAATTTAATCTGGTTCTCTGTCATAACCTTCTCTGTTGATAGTCTCGGGGGAACACAGGGTCCTTAGCTCTAAGTGAAGTGAATCTATTGGGAGTTTCCCTTGAGTGATGTTCAGAGAGAACACTGTGAGAGGCCAGGTCATGGCCTGAATACCCCGTATTTGTGGGGGAACTTAACTATGCATATCAAAGTGCTAAATTGCACTTCAGGGCTCTCCAGAGCTGTTTCACTTACTCTTACCTGAATATTAGCCTTTTAATCAGGGGTTTATATGAAGTGTTGTGCAGTGTTGCTGGCTGCTTAGCTCTGTGAGAAACATCTGATCTATAAACACACCCATGCTTACCACTTTGAGTGAAGGTATTTATAATATCTGTATTTGGGTTGTGGGTTTTGGTTTTTTTTTTCTGGCTACTAGCCCATTTCAGGTCAAAATGTGAGAAAAAGCACAGTTACAGAATCCGGAAGAAATCTGAAGTGGTTCAGATGTCTTGGCATTTATTTTAGAAGGACGTCTGTATAATCTGTTGATGTATTCAGATCTAGTCAATGTTTTTAACTGTGGCTGACTTGTTAACTGAAACACTTACATTCTTAAGAACAAAAGCAAAATCCTTATTATAATGTTTTGCCATTACCAAATTTATACCTGAGGTATTAATCCACATTTTTACTGCTAATGCAGTAAGCACCAAAGAAGCACTGCAGCTTGTCCCATCTTCACTGTTGATCTCATGCAGCTGTTACCAAGGGACACAGTAATCATGTCCATGTTGGTGTTAATATTTTATAAGCAAAATGTTGTTTTAAAGACCACCTATGAAATCTGTTTATTTCAAACTCTAAAGAAGTTTTTGTAAAATAACGGAAACATGTAAATTGACATGTGATACAGAATAGGAGGTGTGTGGGGTTTTGATGCAATCTATCCTAGCTCCCATGTCTACCTGCAAAAGACAGTTTATTTAATAGATTTGTACAAAACTTCTCGGTTTAGGCAAACACTGTGTCATTGGCTGATTCATAATATTTACAAAATGTCACTCTGTGTGCTCAGATATGACTGCAGTATCATGCAAAGCTTGGTAATTAAATAATGTTTTAAAATAATTTTTGAGATAAATTTCTATTTTCTAGCTGTTCTAACAAAAGGCAAATGGCTTTTCTGTTAGGTGTAGCCACTTTCTAATGAAACAGTTGTACGTATTGATTTTCTAATTATTTTTATTTAGAAATCTTTTGGGCATTTACAGATTGATGTGTAGTTGTGTGAGAACAAAGCATGATCCAATATAAAAGTAGTGTTTTAAGAGTGAAAAATAATTGTTATTAAATGAGAGTTTATTTAATAACTGCTGCTGATCTGCTGTCCATTCAGATAAAATAGGATTTGCAGACTTTTAATAAACAGATATACATTTAACAAAAAAAAGGTAAACCAAAATATCTATTCTTATCCCCGGAATGTCTGCAATATATAAAGAAAATTAGAGCTGTATGAATGTGTATGTATTTTGGCGTTTGTTTTTTTTTTTTTTTTTTTTTTCACAAGACAGACTATCGGCTCTGTTTTCTTGTGTGTTTTCTTGTTTTATAATTTCTGAGGGCTTACAATCAAAAAATTTTGTTAATTTTTGTGAATTAAAATCTGGATCATTTATTTGGAAATTGAAATGTAGGTGAAGAGTTGAAGCAGGATGTTGCAATTATTAAAATATGTATTATTTTTAATTTAGAAAAGCTGTTTCATAGGGATGAAACATGGAGCATTTGGAGTCATGTTTCTGAGCAGTTTCCTTTTCAGGAAGGCACAACAATGCTTAATTTTGCTTCTGAAGTTATTCTGGCGTTGTGAATGGGATGCTGGAGGCACAGTTCTCCATAAATGGATCGCAGCCAAGTGGAATTTGGTTGTGGGGGTTTGGGTAGGATGTAATGAAATGTTTGAGGTTCCATTCACTTGGGTTCATTTTAAGTATAGGGTACTTAATGGATGTTTTTGGTTTTGGAAGCCTGACCCACAGCATTGATAGATAATATCAAATGAATAGCTGTTACCAAAGAGTGAAAACGGTGTTTTGATGGTGGTGTTACATTTGAAGAGTCTAATGCTAAGGAAAGTGAAGTGCTTTCCCACTGGCCTTCTTTGCTGCATCAAAGCTAACACTAATGTATGGCCAATAAACGTGTCAGGTGGCTGGGCTTTCTTTCAGACTTTAGAAATAGTGTTTGCATATTGTGATAGAGGCATATTTTACATTGCAGTATAGGAAAGCCTCTTTTGCAGCTTTCTTACATTTATTTGATATAGTAGAAAGGGCCTGCTGTTGTCTCCTCTCTGGAGACCCTGCAGCACTTCCTCCCCTTCTTCTTTTCTGATTTAGGGGCTGGCAGGGCCCTTGCCTGCACTTTTTTTCCTCACACCTCTGTGTCTCTCTGGTGTTTTTCCCTTCCTTAAGCACATTCTACCCTGTGGTGCCATGGCTGTAGCTGAGGGGCGGGGCTGCTGCGGGACCAGCTGGAACCGTCTGGAACTGTCTGGAACCAGCCCTGACTGGCTTGGGGCAGCCCCTGCTTCTCCTCACAGAGAGCCCCTGCAGCCCCCACAGGCACACAGAGCTCCTTCATAGGTGAAAATGGTAACAAGTAGCCAAGAATCAGGGTTAAAGTTGGTTTTGTTACATTGGATTAACGATCCCTTCATAAATTTGTAATTAAGCAAGTAGAAGAGTACAGGTCAAGCCGACTGGCACTGAAATTAGATCATGTTAAATTATCTGCATTGCTGCACAACTGTGTTTTCCATCCCATGGTGCAACAAAAATGTATCATTGTAATTGGATGTAGAATGTAACAAAAATTTGTCGTATTAATTGAAACAAATGAAAGATGATTTTTTCCACCCTCTCCTTATAATGCTTTGCAGTTCTGGTTGAAAATTATGTTGTGGAATCAACTTCAAACCTTCTGGTTTTAGGTCATTATATACTAAGATTAAAGTCTACCATTGTTGCTTTCAACCTTGTGAAGTGAGAGTTTCAAAGTTAACTTTCAGGACTCTGAAGGGGCGTTGCTTGCCCACACTGAACTGAAATCGATGCAGTACAAGGTTTTTATGTTGGGTCTGGGCCATTGTGTGCTTCCCGCCATTTTGCTGTTCCTTTCTCGGAGGAGAACAGCCATTCTTCAGGTATAATTTAACCTGCCGTGATAATCACCAAATGCTGTCTATCGTTCACTTGTATGTTCCCCAACAGAGCAATTGGGAGCAGCCGCCGTTGATGCGGTCCTGGGAATAAGGCTTCCCCAGCCACCAATGCTTGAATCAGCTTGTTATATCTAGTTACGCTCTCAAATGCACCTATCTGATTCCTGCTGATGGCAGAGTTTGTGTTTGTAGGGATAGTTTGCTGTGCATTGGTCATGTATCAAGCAGTATAACTGGTAGTCTTGATGGATTGTCTTTTGTCTAGCCCAAACAGCACCTAATTATTGTGAAACTAAGCAGGCATTAAACACAGAGCCATTTTCATTCTCTGGTATGTCCCTTTACATGATATCCTGCTTCTAAATGTCAATAGCTGATGAAAAGTTAAACAGCTGTACTAATTTTAAGACCATTTTCATGTTTCTCAGACTTTTTTACTGACTCTGTTACTAGATCAGAAAAACTATTTACATCTGAGTATTAATGCTACTGAAGTAACTATTAAAATTTCAGCACGGTGTGTATGTATTTTTCAATAGCTCTCTTTTTTTCAGATCTATAAGGGAGCTTTTCATTTGACCAGTTTGAGACCAAATAATATCTCTGATAGGTGTTAAGTAACTACTACACCGTTTCCTGTTTTCCTGTAAAGTGTGTTGTATTTAAATCTCTTTAGGGACAATTTTTAGCATGTGAACTCTGTTACTGGTTTACCCACAAATTAGGCAAAATTAGCTTACAGTGGCTGTGGTAGAAGTCAGTCTTTTGTGATTGGGAGCAAAGTACATAGAATATAAAACAACAGCAACCACAAAAACCTCTTTCTGGTTAGTAATTAACTTTTAGAATTTATCTATTTTAAGTGAGGAAGTGCTGAAAATAGATGGGAAAAGCTTGTATGCTATTAAGTGATCAGTCTTCACCATGGAAGTGTCCTTTATACAGCTCAGAAAGCTGGCATGACCTTTCATTGGTCTTAATAGATAAATAAGTATTCTGAAATCATGAATTATAAAAAAGGATTTGCTGTATTTACTGGGATAGTTGTTTTGAAATACAAATTAGCACTTACTCTGACAACTACTGTGTTCATGAAAACCCTGCTGAGGAATAGCCTGCAGAACAATTTCTTCTAGTACAGTTGTTTTTAAGTAATCCCTGTCAACACTGGGCATTGAAAATGTGCTAGCTATGCCGTGGTCTGAAACAGCTGTCAAATGTAGTTTCTGGCGCAAAGCCATCTTTAGATATTGTTGTATGCTGTTAATATAGAAAATGAAGAGATAATTTTCTTCCGGATTGGTTAGATTTGTGGTCAGCCAGAAGAGTGAGAAAAGGTCCCCAGTTATAAATTAAAAGATATTTGTTCAAGAAAGGTGTAAATGAGCCTTAGTCAGTGATTGTCTTTTTTCACATCATGAAGTGCTTTCCCAAGTGTGAGGATGTACTTAACCACATGCTTTCCTGAATCTGGGTCAAAGCTCGTATTGCTGTTTGTCTTTGGGCTAAGATAAGCTGTGCAACTGTAATTATAACAAAGTTATTAGATATTATCCAGCAAGTATATTAAAAATAAGTAATTTCCAGATGCTTCCTCTTTTTGATGATCCAAAAAGACAATACAAACAACAGTAAATTTGATGTTTGAGATAAATAGGAAAATAGCTATAGTATTCAAGAAGATGTTTTTGGGGGGAGACAGGGAAGTCATTCCAAGGCACTGGCATGTCTTTCTCTGCATACAGATTTCACTTTGGGATTGTATGTACTCCAGTTCTGTATTCAGTTCACAGAACTGATTTTTGATGGTAGCTAGGTGGCATCCTGCAGAATCCTGAGCTGATATGAGAATGTAGTAGTTTGGATAAGTATATAGGTTCCTCTGAGGGACCTGAGTTTGGCAGGGTTGTTACAATGTATTTCAGTGGAGGAAGTGGAGTCTTGCATGCATTCTTTACTAAAATTGTAAAAAAGAATCTTTACCAGTAGGTACTTTATATTTAATTCTGGCTTCTTCTTGGTCACTATGGTGATTTTACTCATCCCTGACAAGAACTTTTCATTTTCTTTGAATTGTAGAAATTAGAAATGGAAAAACCCTATTAGGATTAGATCATCCAACACATTCCTGGCCAATGAGGGATTTTCAGCAGTTTCTTTTTCTTTTTGTGTTATGAGCTTCCTTATTGTATCTATGAAGGCTTTTGCCAAAGGAAAACTGGGAAGGGCTTCTTTTGGAGCCTGTTACTGAATTTTAGCGGATCACATCACCGTAACATCGTACCAGATCAATGTCATCTAGTCTTGGTTTAGACAAAATATCTTGTATTAGAAGTTTCATGTTCTTTCAAAAGAATGTTTTTTAAGGATGGTGCTACAGGTTGTGTTTAAGTATTGTCATTACATAGTTAACATGAATAAATTCCTGTCCAGAAATCATGGTTACAGGTTGTCTTCACTTAGCCATTTTTCTGTAGTCAGTGTGTCATTTGAAAACCGCATGTATCTGTACTAATTCATTTTCTCTGTGTGATAACTAATACAGCAAAAAGTAAATGAATCTAAAGATAGTTTCCATACTAAGAAAAAAAGACAACACATAGACACCACATATGTCATGTTGAAATTGAGTGGGAATTTTTAAATACAGTTTGAAGTGTTGTCTTGTACAAAATGCATTCTGGTAGGGCTTTTAACTGTCTATTCCAGGTAATGAGCTGTGAAATTGAATGGGACTGTATAGGCTGATTATACTCCGTGGTTTGCAGATGCAGCTCTTCATTTACTGTAATCAAAACAGCTTGACATTTGTATGGTTTGTTTACTGTTTATTTCAAGGTACTTGTTTCTGAAAGGCAGTAAATACTATGAGTCCAATAGTAGAAATATTGTTACAACAGTTATGGGGCTGTTTTTTATTTTGTTGGCTAGTAGTGTGTGTTCTGTGGAGAACAGGGAAGGAGACAATTCAAGAACATTTCTCCTGGATGCTTGTTTATTGATTTTTGTTAAAATTAGGTTTAAGTAATGCCACAATTGTTGTATTCCAAATGCCACTCTTATGCTGCGTTTAAAAGATATTTGTAGCTACTTAAAGTGTCTTCAACTTCTGGTCTTTTCAGGTAACCTATTTGCAACCCTGTGCAGGTTGTGTACTAATATACATGCTTGCTGGAAAACATTTCCATACCCTTTGTTTCCTCCTCTTCTCCCTCCTACCTCATGTATTTCCGTTATACCTTATGTAGTAATTTAGAACAGGGCAAAAATATCTGCAATGTATCTGTCTTGATTTTTCTTCAGTTTGAAATCTTGGATTTTGTAATTAATCAGTGAACCCACAAAGTGCATATCATTATAGTAATTTTAGTATGCTGCTAATTTGATACCAGCTACTATTATTTTACTGTTTATGTAGACCAAATCAGATCTTCAGGTTACAAGTGTACAAATTATGTAATTTCTCTTTATTGCAAGCATATTCATCAAATCACCTAAACCAAAAGATGCCTGATGTTACACCTCATGGCCTGCAAAAGTTACTTATGATAAAAATAAAGCACAACTGCTGTGTTAATGCATAGTCATTGCTTGTCTGCAATTGTTCTTCTAATCTCTTTGGCTTTCTGCATTCACTAAAGCTAAGCATTCTTTGCAGAAACTCGTGGATTATTTGTGGTCTGTGATATCACTGAGACTTGCTGTACTTTTTTCATGTAATACTGGTTGACAGATGGCAAGTTCCTCTTGGTTTCCTCTTGCTTTGTCATAGGAAGTCACATTTAATTGATTATGTGACTGAAGAGTAATGATACAACCACAGGAAATCCTGTGGCTGAAACCAGTTTTGTTCTCTATTTGCTTTTGTTAATAATTTTGTATTTGCAGAACACTGTCTTTGATTTAGAACTGGGTTGTACTTTGACTTTTAAAAGGTGGTGCTTTTTGCAGTGTACAAACAGAATGGCTGACAGTTTTTTTGAGATGGGGAGTCTTTTTTACAAAAGATCTAAAAGTAAATAGTAGTATTGCAGATGAGAATTTGTGGATGTAAACTTGGCAATGTGGGTCACTTACAAAATGAAAGCTAGTAGTGTCAAATGCAAAGAAATGTAGCAAGTGCGTTCTACATTTGTAGGCTTTGAAAGGTAAGAGGTGCATGAAGACATGTACAACTTCTTGCTCATTGTTTCTTGAGCTGGAGCAGTGAGTTCATTCAGCTACACAAGTCTGCATGCTTATGGAAGGAAAGGATACGTCAGGACTGTGAGACCATCCTTTCTGAGAACACAACACATTTAAGTTGATTTATCAAAGTCTGCAACCTCATTCTTGATCAGGAACAGTTTATAGCTTGTCTTGAAGCCCTTACTTTCAGGATTTATCAATATGGAAGTTTCTATTTATTTTAATTTTTTGTTGGGACCTTCTCTTGTGTGACTTTTGAGGCACAGTAATAGCATTGTTGGATGTCAGTCTCTTTATAAAAATATTCTGAAGGAATGGGAAGATGAGCTTTTGGATACAGCTGCAGATTTTTTTTCCTTTCCATTTGAAAGTAATTTAAAGGGATTTATTACCATGCTAAGTAAAGCTAGGGAAAGACACAATTCATCAGAATGCATTTGCTTTCTTCTTTGCACATGCTGTTACTGTTAGGCCTTATTTCATTTATAAATTTCAGAAATAAATGTATCCCTAAGATAAAAGGGCAAAGGAAGGATAAAATGTTTTAAAAACGTATCTCCTGGCCTTGTAGAGAATGTGTGTGGTGTTACCCTGACTTGACAGCTCTTATGAAAGGGGATTACTGTGGTAACCAGAATGCTAAAGAAGACAAACTGCTGGTGTTTTCAGACTGAGGCAGTCTCTTTATTAGAGACCAGTACATGGAGTCTTCAGGAGATCCAACAGAAGTATTATCAGTAGAATGGTTGACCTCAGAAACTTATGTGGTGGAAGTGCTGTACCAACATGAATGACAAATTGTCTGTTTATTCAGACTGATACTAACAATATTAGTGTGTGCTTCCTCTGTTGAGCTAAGTATATGTATCTTAAATACGTTTCTCTTTGGGTCTTAAAATGGAAGTTAAAGCTCAGAAATAATAGAAATTAACTAAAGGGGTTGTTAATATCTGAAGACTGTCTGGATTAACTTGTGGAAAGGGGTCTTTAGAACACGTAGCAGTAGGATATAAAAAAAAAAAAAGTAGTTGAAAGATGGTTGAAAATGACTTTGCAGAATCTGGACTGAATTCACTTCATTTCCTTCCCTGCTTGAAGCATCAGGAACATTCTGTGATGTAATAATTTTTGTTGTCGTCAGTAATAAATTTGGGGAGGAAGCATGCTGTTTGCAAACAGATTTATGATGACTGATTATCTGGTTCAGAAGTCTGGGCCAAAGGTGAGAATGTGGGTGGCTCTGCTAGCCTGCTTGGGTCATCAGAGAGTGCCCATGAAATTTATTGAGAAGAGTAGCTTAGATTTGTTTTTTTGGGGAAATTTCTCCGTTGAACTTGCTTCACAGCAAAGAGTAGGGAAGTTTTAATAACGTCTCGCTTGAGCTATATTTTTATGTTGTCTTCTGTGCAAAATCTAAAGACTGGGAGGGAAGTGCAGAAACTGGTGTTTGATTATATGCAGTTCCAATTGACAAAATAGCTAAATGAATTTCTGTCATCCAGCAAAGCCCAAAGCTTTGCAGAGTTAACTCCTCTTTGTGTAAGTACTTCAGACAAGTTTTAAGACTACCCTAATTTAGTCATAAAATATACTGCGTGGTCACATGAGGACTTAAACCGTAGTGACCTTTAAAGGAGATCACTGAGCATGAGCTGTGTGACTTGGAAATGGATGAAACTTAGCTGGTTTATGTTAGTTGGAGATGTGGCCCAGTATTTAAACTTGAAACAATTTATTGTTTTGTTTTTTCCTCTAAGGAATTATTAGTGCATAGTACATAAAAGTAATAATAGTGTACAAGTGTGTGTGTGGGGAGAGTGCGCAGAATACCCAAACTCTAGAACAGTACATCTCTCTCCTCATCTCTTCCTTTCCCATCTCCTTCAAGGTTATTTAAGGAGTTAGTAGTTAGTGAGGAAAAAGTTATATAAGAACACTTTCTTCCCATCCATACCAACCTGTTGCAATGGCCTCTTTGGGCAGCTGGAATTGTTATCTACACTGTATTTCCCACACTTTCTAATTGCTGTGACCCACCCTGAAATTTTACAGCGTTAAAAGCCCATAGCAGGATGACAAGACGTGAAGTTTTGTACTTCTTTTCTTCACATGTATATCAGAAATAAAGATATTACTAAAATGGGATTATGTCAAAGCACTTAATGTGTAATCAAAGCAAGAACACTTTTTTCCTCATAGAAATTGCAGGTCCGGTACAAGTGGATGAAAAGAGTGAAAGTGAAGAAAACTCTGGTGGAGGAAAGAGAAATAATTCCTTGAAAAGACAGTGACTGACTATAGCAAATCTGTGGAAGATGTTTATAAACCATAGACGTAGGTGTGGAGAGCAGGCAGAACAAAAAGCGAAAAGTTCTTGACTGTACATGGGAGGGGACTTCTGATAAATTCCTAAAACAGATTTACTAATCTGTTCCAATATACTGAGTGAGCGTTTTGAAGATTACATCCAGCCAATCTGAAAATAAATGTTTATTCCTGTATATACCCAAGTAACAGTTGAGAGGAAAAAAAGCATAAATAGGAGATACCTAAAATGAAGAGAAACTTCATGCAGCACTTTTTAGGATAAAATATTTTGAGAGTATTTAGTACAGCAGAATATTTTTGATGAATAAACTGAGGACATGTTGACTTCATATGGTAAAAAAGCTGTTAATGCACCTTTATATTTTCAGTTCGTGGTGTGATCTTTATACTGCCTTAAGTGGGCTGAAGACATACAATACCTCTCTTGCTTTAGAGCAAGCATTTCATCTTTGTTTTTAAGCTAAATTTTATCCTAAATTCAAATAGAGTGTTGCACTTGTGCAGCAGTGAAAGATGAAAGGAAGTTTGGAGAAATTGCCTTTTGTTTTGATTATTCTTGCATGCGTGTAGTACCTTAACCCTCCTGATGAAGGTAAAGTAGTACAAGAACCTAAGTGTGAAAATACTGCTGGTTTAAAAGTACCTCTATATAGTGCATGCCCATGGAAAATGTGGAACTATAGCAGTGTGAGCCGTTTTTCTCACAACATCTGCACAGGAGCGATTTATAGAAGTGTTAAGATTTTTAATAAAAACTTTATTCCTGGCTGCTGTAAATACTACATGTAGCCTAACATTTTGTTCAAAGAAGCTTATTTTTCTGGAGAGATTAGCTCAAAAAAAGTAAGTGACCAAATATATTATGTAATTTTTTGAGACAAGTTGCTTTAAAGAGTTCAACGTGAATGAGTGTTTTACAGGAAAGCAGGTAATTTTCCTTCTAGGCTTAGCATTGAGAGTGTTGGTGATATAGAGTGTGGTGGCACAAGTAATTAGTAAATCACTACAACATAGAATATATTGTAAATTATATACATTTAGTAAGGAAATTACTATATTTCTACTTGTTAATAAGAAAGCCACTTGCTTTCTTCAGGTAAATGGACTCGACTCTGCTGAAAGCGCAGCTTCAGCTGATTTACCAGAATTTACTAAGACTTCAGGATCTTAACTTCCAGAAGGAAGTATTTTCTGTTTGTTATATGAAGGAATAGAGTATGAGAGATTACTTTGAATCAAGGATGTTCCCAGTATGAGACACTGTTTATTGGTGGTAATGTTTTAATGATTTTTTTTTTAAATTAAGTGCCTGTGAAACTAAATACTAAAAATCAGATTCACCAATTAAGTGAAGAATATGGTCATACTGCAAACATGCTTTCTAACTGGTGAAAATCTGTAGGTAACGCCAGAACTTGGGTGGTAAAATTGTACCTGATAATGCAACACACAGCTTTTAATGAAATCATATGACTAAGGACCTGCAGAATATATAGGTTGTATTTAATTTTAATTAATTTATTCAATTATTCATATAATTCTATGTAAATATAGGTATACTATATTCATACATATATGTGTATGGGTGTGTATATAGACACAAACATACATACAGATGAATCTATCTGTATATATGTTTGACATGTATCTATAGCACAGAATCACAGAATGTTAGGGATTGGAA
>VZTO01009349.1:0-12579 GCA_013400615.1 Syrrhaptes paradoxus | reverse complement strand
CGGGCCCCGTGACGCCGTCGCCGCGGAGCCTCGCGGCCAATGGGGCGGCAGGCGGAGCGGTCGGTGCTCGCGGCGGGGGCGGGCCTCCGCGGCAGCCGTTGGGCCCGGGAGCTGCCTCACTGCCCGGCGGAGGGGAGGAGCGGGTGCGGGCAGGTGGCGGCGCGGGGCTTACCGGAGGCCGCGGGTGCGGCTGGGGGAGGAGGAAGGAGGGATCGCCAGCACCGGCGGAGAGCAGCCCTGTCGCGCTGGTCGGCACCCGCGGCCGCCGGGGTGAGGGCGGTGGAGGTGGGCTTATGGGCCAGGAGGCAGCACCGCGGCGGTAGGGAGCTGCGAGCGGCCCTGCACCCCCGCCGGCGGGCCGCCTCTAACCCCGTCGGGCCCGAGTGCCCGCGGTGGGCCCGGCCTGTCAGGCCGTGGCAGGGTGCCACCGCAGCGTGCTGGGGCAGCCGGGCTGCTGGGAGCCTGTGGGTTCATTGGTATAGCCTGATCCAGGGAGAGCTGCTGTAACTCTGAGCTTGAACAGTGCTGATGGGCCAAGGTGGTGAGCACCTGGCGTTCAGGTGCTTAGAGCATCCTCCAGATGAAGGTGTTCGTTATGATCCAAATACTCGGTAAACTAGTATAAGCTTTGTAAGGATTGGTGATGTGGATTTTAAGAACAAATATCTAAATTGGAAGAACAGAAATAAAATAGTTCAGGTGTCGTGGACAAAGAGAAGCTGACAGTTCGTACCCGTATCCTTACCAGATAGCACTTCAGAGCATTCATCTTTTGCCTGCATTGCTTGGACTGGATTTATCTTTTTTTTTTAATCTTAGCAAGTCTTCTGAGGATTTAATCTCACTATATGTTTCATTTCCTGCTTTTTCTGCATCATTTTCCATTTTAGAGTTAACGTAAACCTTTTCCTTTTGAGTTAAGGTTCATTTAGCTGTATCTGTGTTAACTCTAGACAATTAACTTCCACATTTTCTGCTTCAGGGCTTTTTAATTTGCTACTTCTGTAACTTCTGCCATGCTTTGAAAATATCAAGGTAGCAATTTATATAAAGATTAAGATACAGAGGCATGACTGTAAGTACCTCCATGACCAAGCTGTTTCATGCAGGACTGTGAAGAGTGGACTTGTTTTATGTGCTCTATAGTTAAAGCAGGCAGTCAACCTGCAAAAGCAATTTCTTCACAATTAAAATTGTTCATTGTGTGACAGAGGCCATTAAGAGAGGCTTTAAGTTTTGCATATTTGAATGAAAAATGGATATATTTCCATTTTTCTTCTCCCCCTCAAGAAATGCCTTAAAAACCTAGACTGTCAGTGAAGTGTTTGTACCCTCAGCTAGCACTTATCTCCTGCCATTGCTCCATTGTAGCTGTCGAAGTCATATGAAAACTAACATGCCTTGTTACCCAAGTGTTTTACAGCTTTCTATTGCCGTTGGTAAATAAAAGGTGAACAGAACAGATGCCTCTGTTACTGTCTGTCTCGAAACCTGAATTGTCAAGGGTGTTACATGTTAAAAAAGTGGACTTCCCACACATTGCTAATGTCTTAAAATCTGCACCCTATTGCTGACAAATATTAACTACTTAATATGTGTGTCATACTTCATTCTGCTTGAGTTCTTGCAGCCTCTTTGCTCCTCACTTTCCAAATTACTGTGGTGTTCTGCATCTTTGCAAGCAATTTTATTTGAGCTTGTTCATGAGTTTGTTTTGTGACCACTGGAATATTGAACAAAGCTTTGCCTGGTCACAGAAGAGAGTGTGTCATGTTCTTGATATCTGTCATGTCATTTGCTCCTTATAATTTTTCTTTTGGTCACTTCTCTATATGTGTGATCAGAGGTTTTTGCGATAATTTTCTTGTATCAATTCTAGATAGAAATATTGCTTTGAATGCTTCACTTACTGCAGTGTCTGGTTTTTATCCTTCAGAAAGGATGATCATGTCAGCTCGTGCTTTCCTTAACTGATTTTTTTTACGTGGAAAACTGGGTGCCTCTGGAGAGTACAGAGCATAAACCAGGCCTGGTTTTGCACCAGACATCCTACTGTCTTTCCTACCCACTGTTAGGCTGAGCACAGCCTCTTTCCTTGAAAAAGTGTCGTCTAGCATTGGCTTTAGCCCTGCTCTGAGGGGGAGGCTGGGCGAGGTGACCTTCGTAGGTCCCTTCCAACCAACATCCCTAAGACTCAGTCTATACATTTTCATTACTTCCAACAGTAACCCAACTACCTATTTCAAAATAAGTTTCCTCTTGAAAATTACTTTCATCTGACTGCTGTGTAACCACGGTTTTTGCCTGTTCTGCTTCTGTTGTTCACATGGTTGCATTTGCTCTCGGGGAACTTTTGTGAGGTGAGGTTATGTGACTGACTGATCTACGTTTTGAATTTGGGAGTGTAGCTACAGGCACAGAGGTGCAGTCATGACAATGTCATGAAGTGAAATAAGGAAATAATAAATTCCAGGGGTATGTTGTGGCATTTGCTTTCTGCTACTAGCTCCGGTACACTTTCACTCTTTGATGGATAAGCCAAATAATTTTTCTATGTAATCATAAGCAGCATTAATAGTTACTGTTCGTAGCAAAAAATACACTTAATTTCACTGTAGTTTTTGTAATCTCTTTTTTTGGAGCAATGTATGTTTTTTTTCTATATTCAAGTGTTGTTGCATGTTTCTCGTGCTCCAGAAGCATTTGCTCTTTGAACTTGAACCTGGCCAAATAATTTTTTATAACTCTTGATTTAAGCAGAATTGAATGTGAAACTTGCATGACATTTTAAGTGGCATGAACTGCTTAAGCAGAGAACACTTGCCATGATAGAATGCATTTTCTATGTGAACTGATGCTACCTTTCTTTTTCTCATCTTTCAGAATATTTTTTTTTGCAGCCATTCTGACAGAGGTGGTAAGTAGTACATAATAAGAGACAGGGGAAATGTATGGATGTAGTCATGCTATTGAGTTTGCAGATGTAATAGCTTTTTCATTCTGTCTCTCTAAAGAGTTGCTTAATACCTTTTTTCTTCAAAAATAGGTCCATTCAAGCAGTAGTAAATCACTGCTCTTAAATCAAAATCTGTAGCTATTTAGAATTTTCTGCTCTTTTTCACTCCAAAAGTTTAATTACATTTTATGGACTGTGTCAGATGCAGCTCTCTTTTCCTCACTTACAAAAACCAATTAACGCTAAGGAAGGACAGACTCTACCAGGATAATATAACATTCTACTGATTTACAGTGTTTTTTATGAATGCTCTTTACGTTAAGATTTTTTTGCTATTGTAATTTCTTGAAGTGTGTCAGCTATTTGCTCTTAACATCTTGGGAAAACGTATTGAATATCACTGTCACTCCTGATTTCTCTCTCTTACAAGACACTTCTTTTCCTTTGGAATTACCTGTATAACCGCCTCTCTCTGCAGTGTTTTTACTGTAATTGCTCATGTCCTTTACTAACAGCTGGAGTCACCATTATATTGCTGACATTCTGACTAAAGTTCTTGGCCACATGGAATCGCTTTTTCTCATCCCTTCCCTGAAGCATTGCCTTTTTCCAGTGGTGTGGGTTGCCGCTGTAACTGTGAGAAAGATCATCCCGCTTGTGCCGAGCTTCAGCTGTGCAGGAATATCTGTATTGGGACAACATCACAATTTTAAATGTATATGCTGTCAAATAATGCCAGTGTAATTCCAAGTCTATTTAGCTTCTTTCCCCCCACTCATTTTGTCTAACCTGATACAGTCCCACAACTTTTGTCATAGTGTAATTGAGGTTGGAAAGGACCTTGGGACTCTCTAGTCCAGCCTCATTATTCAAAGCAGGGTCATCTGCGCGGGCAGACCAGGTTGTTCTGGGTTTTGTCCGGTGTGTATCGAAAACCTACGGGGACAGAGACTACAGAACCCCTCTGGGCAGCTTGCTTCAATGTTTGTCTGTGTCATGGAAACCCTTTTCTTTGAACCAAGTCGGGGCCTCTCCTATTTTGGTTTATGCCTGTTGCTTCTCCAACTCCCACGTGCACCGCTGTGAAGAGCCTAGCTGCTGCTTCTGGATAACTGCCTCACAGGTACGGGAAGACTGCTGTTAGATCGCCCCAAAGCCATCTCGGGTTGTACAAGCCCAGTTTCCCGAGCTGCTTTTCACACAGCAAGTGTTCCCACCCCACGACCATCTGACCTCAGCACAGTTTATCAATGTCTTCCTTGTACTGGGGGGCCCAAAACTGGATGCAGTGTTGTAAGTGTGGTCTAATGGGTGTCAAGTAAAGGGAAATCATAACTTCCCTCAATCTGCTGGTTGTGCTCCTGTTAATAGTGCTGGGTGCTTGCTGCCTTTGCTGCTTTCCTTGTTCGTCGTGCTAGAAGGTGAGAACTAGCAATAGCTTTTGCTGCTAGCACCTTTCGTGTGGGAGCAATCGCTGTACATATTCACACGTCTTAAAGTAAGGATGAGTAAGGTAAATCATTGAGATGTCAGAGGAAACGTGGATCCCAGCCAGCATCATTTGACTGCTGTGCGGTGCTTTTGGCTGAGTCCTGGCTCTCCAACAACAGCCAGGGTTTTAGCTTTCCTGTTAGTGAGGAAGGAGACGTAGATGTTAATTTCTCATCACAGGTATAAAACTCTCACTGCTTACACTTTCTGTANGTCTTAAAGTAAGGATGAGTAAGGTAAATCAGAGGAAATGTGGATCCCAGCCAGCATCATCTTGACTGCTGTGCGGTGCTTTTGGCTGAGTCCTGGCTCTCCAACAACAGCCAGGGTTTTAGCTTTCCTGTTAGTGAGGAAGGAGACGTAGATGTTAATTTCTCATCACAGGTATAAAACTCTCACTGCTTACACTTTCTGTAAGTCTCAGGAATACCTGTTGGCATTGTGTTACTTTCTGGTAACAGTATCATGGACAATTCAAATAGTGTTTTGAATGGTAGTATAAAAGACTTATCTGAAATATTTTTTATGCTGGTCTGGGCTCAATCTTGTACAGTTCTTCTCTTGTATCTCTCCATAGCCTTGGTATCAGCCTGTGCCTCTGCTGCAGCCTTATACATCACAGGGACTAAAGATTGTCTGCACATCTAGTGAAATATCTCATTTGATGACATTTGCTTTCTGGTAGGCAGACCAGTTTGTGTACAGGACTTCAAATAATTAAGGTTGTTTTTACTGACACAAAAGTACTGATAAGAATTGTGGGTTCTGACCTCACCACTGCCCCCCTCTTTCATCTTCTTCTTTAGATGACAGACTTGCATTTGAAATAGGAGTTTCATTTGTAGTTTGTGGCAAGATATTCATCTCCTTATATCAATTGGTGAAGCCTAAATGACCAGCCTAGATTCTGAACTTTAGGAAATGAAAGTTAAGTGAGGTGAACACTACCCTCTGGCTCATAAGAAGTTATTAATAGCATTCTTTCTGGACCTTTTACATTGAACCTAAGTTTGTGCTGTTTTAATTGCATATTAAACAGGCTACAATATGGACACTTGAATTTTATCACTGAAGTCAGTATGTAATTTTAATTATGTCTGGTTTCTATCTACTGTAACTTCTGTAAATAACAGTTTTGTTGCTGGGATCTCAGATGTGTGAATTTCTCTAGAAATCGCATGAAACAGGTTAGATAATTTCCCATCGGGAAAGACATGGTCTGCATATACAGTAATACTGACAGCTAGAAGGAAAATGGAAAGAAATCAATTTTCTTCAAAACATTGCTGAGAAAAATGATATTGGAAGTGAGACTGTAAGTAGTGAGCAAGAAACGAGGGTCTTGTTTTGGTTTTGTGTTAAAAGAATAGTGATTGTGGTGGTTTTGAATGACGTTCAAACCTAGTGATGAACATGGGATTTGTGTTAGTTGTGATCTGAGAGTAAGGTCATGACAGAATTTCATTAGCTAATAGCTTTATTAGAAGAAATTATTGATTGTTTAAATGTAGAAGGAAATGGTAGGTAGATAAGCCAAGGACATAAAGGGCCCCTCTTGACATTGTAGTCCTCTTTAACTAATTTTCTTTTTATTCTTTAAATTAACTCTCTTAATTCTTTTAAGCTAATGTAACTAATTGCATGACCTGCAATTCACCGTGGATGCTGGAATAAAACATTTCAGATTCTGGTAACACATAGCTTGTACTTCAAGTTTGAAATGAAGTGTTTAAGGCTGTTTGTTTAATTGTTGATTTAGCATCTATAGCTGCAATTCCTGAAGTAGAAGTTACAAAATAATTGGTGTCACAAGAAAGCAAACTTGTAGACTCAAGTGGTTGCAAGTCCAGAAGTGCAGTTGGAAGATGTTGCCCAGTAAAGTAACTGGTTCTGTGTCAGCATCCTCACAGGTGCCCAGTAAAGGGATATTGGCCCCTTCTTTGGGATCTCCCTAATTTTAGCTTGCAAGGAAGCATGTAATTGCTCTTTCCTATGCAGTCCCTCTCCGTGCTGCTAGGCACCACTTGTATTTGTCCTTCTGCCAAATTCCTACCTCCCTTTTGTGATCATATTCTTCTGGCCACTGTTTTTTATTTATTTTCCTGTATTCAAGGGGTTATGGGGCTGTACACCAGTGATACACTGAATGAGTCCCAGAATATGCTCTCTTATCTAGATTGGGCCAACTCGGTTCACCTGGGCTGAGAGGACATTGTTCTACAGCAAGACAGCAGGTTCCTGTCAGTGTTTCAGCCTGGGGAAAGATGGGAGTCCTTCATGGGGTTTGAGAAAGGTTCACGGAAAAGGAAGAGAAATGTTAGCATCCTTAGTAACAAACTGAAGAGAAAATTACTGGATTCAGACTTTTTTATCACTGAGATCAGGTTTAAGCTCATAATAGGACTTTTTCAGAGATGAACTGTTACTGGAATATGTGGGTAGAAAAACTGGAGGCAACTGAAGAAAAAGAGTTTTACGCAATAGCAGTTGGGTAGAGATAATCAGATGAGGGATTAAAAAAAAATTATTTGCCATGGTTGTCAGTTGAGACCTGATGGTCTTAGATTTATAGATAGGAGCAGAAGGATACAGGCATTAGGTTTCCTTATTCCCCTAACTGCATGTCTGCACAGGTGCCCAAGGAAGATTGTGGCTTGAAGAGCAATTTAACCCCAAACGTATTCTGGGCAAAGGAATAACCCTAAAGAGGATGCAGCAATGCTACAGAGATTAGAGAAGTGAGGGGAAAGGATTACTAGAGATTACTAGGTGGAAAATGTCATCTTGGAGTGAATGTCAGCATTTAAATAAGTTCAGGAGTGTGTATTAATCGCTCTTGATTTTTCTTTGATGCTGTAGTTTAGTGAAGCCATCAAAAGTTAGATTTTCTGTAGAATGAGTAAGTGAGATTCTGAGCTCAGTGTTGCATAGCATTGTCACTGGAAGGGGATGGAGTGTTGCAATGCGATGGAGTGTTGCGATGCATACTTTGAAGCAGTGCTCTAAAACTACATCACTTTGCACAACATTAAGTACTGATTTGTCTTGTGTTGCCTGTCAGGTGTGGAGATACTGTTTGGTAAGTATTATGTTTGGATGTGGGCATAGGAGAATAAGTCAAATTTAGATAGGATTGCACAGAGCTAAGCCTGCACTATATTAGGAAAATGTATAAATAACTGAGAAACTATATGAACGAGAGAAATGTTTCTACACATTTTATGGAGTGGAACCCCAGTCTTAATTTTGCCTTAGCTGAAAATTACGTAGCGAATAAATCCCAGCAGGACACTTAGCATTAACATACATGTTTCGCACATCAAGCCACTGACCTGCTCCAAGGCTGCAGTGCTTGCTGTGATGTAGTTCAAATATACTGGCTATGAAAACTTTCAGAATATGAATTCAGCTACTGGCCAAATCTTACTAGAGCTTTCTGAAGCTCATCTCAAACATGAAAAGTAGCACAAAGTTATATGCTTATGAACTTTGGTTAGAAATAGTGTCTTTGGGGAAGGTGATATGAAGGGCTCAGAACGAAGAATCTCTGCCTTCTGTGGACTCAGATAGAAACCTGTTCTCTTAACTGTTACCTCTACCAGGTTAAATTCAAGAGCAAATGAGCATAAAAGAAAATAAATATTTAAGATGTTTAAATTCAATTTTAGGCTAACTATAACTTTCTTTTGATTAAATTGTCCTAAGGTGGTGGNAGTTAGCCTAAAATTGAATTTAAATAATTTTCTTTTGATTAAACTATCCTAAGGCGGTGAGCCTTATTTCATGGTTGTAACTCCAGGCATAATAAATTTCTCAGTAATGTGATTATGTAGTTATGTGAAGCTTCAGGAAACCTGTTTAACAGAAACAAAATATCTTGGAGAAGACAAACTGGTGCAGTAAAAAGAAAAGAGGCTGTTGGTGTATTTTCATCTTTCTAGTATGAGGCTTCTTAATGAGATATACTGGCTGGCTGTTTTTTCCTCTCCCTGCTATTCTTGTTTAGATTTACCTTTATTTATCTTGTTGAAATATCAAGAAATTGAGGTCAAAATATATCTGGATCCATCTGTTCAAAACCACAACACTCATCTACTCTGTTCTTTTACTGTTAGTAGTTATTGTATCTTTTAGTTAAGTATGCTTAATGACAGTTACCACATTCATGGGTGGCATCAAGTATCTTTAATTTTGTACATGATGAACTTACTAATGCAGAGAAGTGTTTTTTCCTAATTTCTGTATATCAAAACAGTTCATTTCATTTCTTTAATTTGTCAAACTGTAGTCTATATGTTGTATCAGTAACTTCCGTTTCATTGTTGGTTTAGGTGAAAACTCATCTAGGTTCTATAATTTAGCTGCCTTTAGCAGAGGTGTATTATTATCACAGTCATCACGTTATCATGTTATGAATACAGGAAATGTTTATTCATTAACACAGTGATCCATTTCAGTTTTGAATCTTGTTAATTATAGTTATTCTTTTGATGCAAGATCTTTGTGCTCTAAATCTTATGACAGACGTACAAAATTATAAAGTCCATGACTGACCTTTCAATTCTAGGTTCATCAGATATGTTTTAATTTTTGTTTTTCTTATTGTGGTTGACTATCAATGTTGATGTGACCTGATTTTAAGCAAGCACTGCAGAGGGGTGCAGCAGACACATGCACTGGTAGGTATGATACTAGAAGGAAGGAGCAGATGATATTGCCTTTAGATAATTTGCCTGTCATGACCCTGCCAAATCAGGTAATTTGGTTTCACATCAGACAGGTCAAAAATGAATGTATTGGGCCAATTTTTGAGTTTATATATGGGTTAGATTATTTATTTGACATTTCCTCTACTCTCTTCTGGTTCTCTATACCAGCCCATTAAGCCCATCAGCCCAACTACGTTATCAGCTGGATTTTTACTTTAGGTAGTAGTGATGCTTTGGGAGTGTGTTTAGGGAAAAGTGTTAGGAAATATTGTCAGTGACAGTGGAGCAGACAGTCTTAAGATTAATGATTTTTGCCTCTTAGCAGGAATAACCTCCCCAGTAATCCTGTATTTTTGTGATCTGTAAAAACTCTGTAGTATTAACAACATGCACAAATTTAGCNGACTCAGATAGAAACCTGTTCTCTTAACTGTTACCTCTACCAGGTTAAATTCAAGAGCAAATGAGCATAAAAGAAAATAAACATTTAAGATATAGTTAGCCTAAAATTGAATTTAAATAATTTTCTTTTGATTAAACTATCCTAAGGCGGTGAGCCTTATTTCATGGTTGTAACTCCAGGCATAATAAATTTCTCAGTAATGTGATTATGTAGTTATGTGAAGCTTCAGGAAACCTGTTTAACAGAAACAAAATATCTTGGAGAAGACAAACTGGTGCAGTAAAAAGAAAAGAGGCTGTTGGTGTATTTTCATCTTTCTAGTATGAGGCTTCTTAATGAGATATACTGGCTGGCTGTTTTTTCCTCTCCCTGCTATTCTTGTTTAGATTTACCTTTATTTATCTTGTTGAAATATCAAGAAATTGAGGTCAAAATATATCTGGATCCATCTGTTCAAAACCACAACACTCATCTACTCTGTTCTTTTACTGTTAGTAGTTATTGTATCTTTTAGTTAAGTATGCTTAATGACAGTTACTACATTAATGGGTGGCATCAAGTATCTTTAATTTTGTACATGATGAACTTACTAATGCAGAGAAGTGTTTTTTCCTAATTTCTGTATATCAAAACAGTTCATTTCATTTCTTTAATTTGTCAAACTGTAGTCTATATGTTGTATCAGTAACTTCCGTTTCATTGTTGGTTTAGGTGAAAACTCATCTAGGTTCTATAATTTAGCTGCCTTTAGCAGAGGTGTATTATTATCACAGTCATCACGTTATCATGTTATGAATACAGGAAATGTTTATTCATTAACACAGTGATCCATTTCAGTTTTGAATCTTGTTAATTATAGTTATTCTTTTGATGCAAGATCTTTGTGCTCTAAATCTTATGACAGACGTACAAAATTATAAAGTCCATGACTGACCTTTCAATTCTAGGTTCATCAGATATGTTTTAATTTTTGTTTTTCTTATTGTGGTTGACTATCAATGTTGATGTGACCTGATTTTAAGCAAGCACTGCAGAGGGGTGCAGCAGACACATGCCCTGGTAGGTATGATACTATACCAGCCCATTAAGCCCATCAGCCCAACTACGTTATCAGCTGGATTTTTACTTTAGGTAGTAGTGATGCTTTGGGAGTGTGTTTAGGGAAAAGTGTTAGGAAATATTGTCAGTGACAGTGGAGCAGACAGTCTTAAGATTAATGATTTTTACCTCTTAGCAGGAATAACCTCCCCAGTAATCTTGTATTTTTGTGATCTGTAAAAACTGTAGTATTAACAACATGTGCACAAATTTAGCATTTACTTAAACAACTCTTGGATCCCAAGTCTGGTTATTTATGTGTTGTGGACAGAGCTTCTGTGGATGTAACTTTTGTAGCATGTTGTGTGAGCTACCACAATATAATCACTTAACTATCTTTCTAAGAAACATGTATTAGCTTACATTGTCATTTTCGATAAAACCTGTGTCATTGCTCTGAATTACACCCATATGCAGGTGTAACAATTTGCCTTTGTATCTCCAGTGAGATGACAAATGCTGAGCACAGTCTGTGAACAAGTGCACGTGCAAGATTGTTTCCTATATGTCTAGAAAAATAGCAGTATATCTTGTTTGCAGTTGCCACATCGACAGCTTGGAGGAAAACTGTATCAAAGTGGTTTATCGCACCAGCTTGCTATCAACAGAACAAATAAAGCATGTGCCTATAAACAAAACAGAATTTAAATTTTAAAAATCTGTAATAAGTAGCAATTATTTCATAACTAATTGGGATTAAAATGTCTCATCTGTAATCTGAAAACAGTAAGAAGAAAAATAGACAAAAACCAAGAGAAGGCTTATTTCTTAAATTCAGATTTATAGCTGCCTTTGCATACAATATGTAAAACAGGATGGCTGTCCTGCAAACTCTGAAGGACACAAGTGTGTGTAGCTTTCTACCTGAGAAGCAGAAGGTTCAGGGAGGGAATGGTAACAGTGAGCTATGCAGCTGTTCTTGAGGCTGTGCAGTCCTGGGTTATTCTTGCACTTTGCCTTCTTCCGGTGCTTTTATCAGCCAAAGATGTGCAGCTGGCCTGGCACTGCTCTGTCTTTGAGCTGGACATACCTGGCGTGTACCAGATCAACCCAAAGCCAACTTCATGACTAACAACAGTCTTTGACTGCGCCATGTCCTAGAAAGTAGAAAATTTAGACTCATGCCCTCTGCCCAGAGGGCTCTAACCCATGTCTCTTTAGGAGCGTTTAGTCTTGTTTGGGCTTTGGAAGCTTCATCACAGTACAGAAAGCAATGCAAGGTTTGTGGGGTCAGAGAGCATTCAATGTAGCACCTCAGGTTTATATCTCTGAGTGTGTTTGGGAGGCACTGTGCGGAGCAGGAATGGGTGAGAATCCAACATTCCATTCTCTCTTTTCAGGCTTCTTGCTATTTGGGGAAGAAACTCCAAAATCAAGTAATTGTGTAATGTACCATCTATAAACAGGCAGGGAGTGGGATCTAGAAATCTGTTCTTGAGTCAGTGGGAATCTAGTGGCTGGACCACAGAATCAGTCTCCTGCAGTCTCCTTGAGTCTAGCATTACTTTCTATGCAGAGGGTATGAATCAAACTGCCTTTTATTTTTACTTTTTAAAGGAGAGCTAAGAGATTGTCTCGTCTAGTTCCTTGGCAAAGGACAAGTTTGGCAGTAGTAGTGTTATTTCTGGTAGAGATGTGACTGACTTGCTGTTGAGGATAGTCAGAAGTGAAGCATTCCCAGCCTTCCTGGATGGTCTAGGCTCTTCCTAGGCACTGTGCTTACCAGTAGACAGTTAGTCTTTCCTAATGTCCATCCTCAGAATTTAAGCTCACTGGGTCTTCTGTCCAAGTAGATGTGGAAAGAAGCTTACTGCCTCTCTTTTTCTGTTATAGAATGCTTTCATATACTTGAAGGCATGACCCTATTTTCTCTAAAAGAAGTGATTTCTCTAAAATAAGAGACAGTACAGTCTCTTTTTTTT